>JAAGKR010000902.1:0-40380 GCA_011419295.1 Clarias macrocephalus
CCTGGTTTCCAGATGGTTCAGGGCTGTGTAGGAGCTGTGTGATGGTGTCTTCAGTTGAGCGATTTGGACTGTATGCAAATTGTGTCATGTAATTAAGAGGTGATACAGTCTCTGACCAGCCTTTTAAAACTTTACCACTATGTAGGTCAGGGCTACTGTGCGATAGTCACTGAGGCAGGCAGGCTGAGTTTTCTTTGGGTCAGGAGCAACAATGGCCTGTTTAAAGCATGTCGGGATTACTGACTGTTCCGGGGAGAAGTTGAATATCTGTGTGAACACTGGTGTTAGTGACCTAAGATGCTGTCTGGTCCTGTCGCCTTCCTTATTTTCACTCCTGTGAGGCTTTCTTCATGTTGTGCATCAAGATGATGAAAGCATTTCCTGTTCTGCCACTCTCCCTGTGCATGCTGCCATTACAACTAATGGTGTTAGCTGTTAGCATCACTAGTACTGCTAGCTACAGGTTTGGCAAGAGTGTAAAAGTTTTTAGCTTGTCCACCAGATATGTGTCCACATTCATTGTTCTAGAGCAATGGTTCTCAAACACGGTCTCGAAACACCCCCTCTCGTGCAACATTTAGGGTTTTTCCTGTTAATTACACCCACTTCATTTCTGTAAAGTCTGTTAATTAGCTGCCTAGGTAAATGAGGCTTGCTGGGAGCTGATAAAACACTAAATTCTGCAGGGCAAGGTAAGGTTTACAAACCACTGTTCTCAAGTTGGTGTTTTGCTGTGAGTTTTATTTCAGGCACCAAATGCTCAGGTGGCAGCAGCAACGTCAGAAGCAGTGGAGCAGATAAGCAGTAACCCTGGACCGATTTATCAGGTATCTTCAATTTTTAACACTATTATGCAAATAGTGGAAACCAAAACCCTTCAAGTTATCAACATTTCACAGGTGGTTATATACAGTATGCAGGTATGCCATCTGCTAGCTGAATAAGTTAGATTAGCCAGTCAGATTTTGGCATGTTGTGAAAGCTCTGATTTAAACTTAAAATGTATTATACAGTTCTAGAAGCAAATATGAAATCACATAAGCTACTGTAGCTAGCAAGGTTTACTAGTGAAACCCAATTAGCATTTTAGCATTAACCCTAGGTTAACTGGATACCTAACGTTACTTTCCTTTACTCTTGTCATGAAGGGGGTGTTCACTTCAGCATAGCTCACTTAATTAACATAACAGATAACTATTTTAGTTTTACTCATGTTTTGTAATAATAATAATTATTATTCCAGTAGCAGTGATTTCAATTCAAATCAATTACTTTTATATATGTATTAGTGTGGAGGTACAGCCACTTGCATATAAAACGTGTATAAAGTAATAATGGTCTGGAAAAATACTCTCTCTAAAGTATTTCTGTGTTGCTACTATACATCACTGGATTCAGAGTTTCATTTCTACTTAACCACTACATTAATGGCTCCAGCAGACACACAAGGAGAGCATTTGTGTGGGATATACGGGACTACTTTTACACCTGTACTATGTAGCTCTGAGCCCCTTTGGGTCAGGTGAGCCACTTACAGTATAGCATGTAAATGATTCCACAGCCCTTTTGGTATGTCTGAGTGAGCACTGGGGCTCAAGGTAAGCAGAGTTCCTTGCCATTAAATGTCTGAGGGCAACTGAGGCCCTCCAACTGTTATTCTAAGGTATGACTCTGGCAGCATTTTCTCATGAACCCAATGTCCAATGAATGAAAGAACAATTTTGCGCTGTCTATACTATGCTGGACATGTGTTTCCTATTCACCAGGCTCTTTTAGCCAGTCTAGATTAACATAAAAGTGTAGATTGAACTCTTTTTTCATTTAGCTCTGGGCCTGAGGGAAAAGGGTGTGAAGGAAAAGGTTGCTTCAGGACAGCCTAATGAAATTTATGAATATTTAAATGATGTTTACTTTCTTAAGTGTGAATCACAATGTGTCAGCAGCTCATGTCTATCTGCTAATCAAACTTCCTAACTTGGAAGCTGCGCTGCAGCAGCAGGCCTCTGTAGGAAATCTGCCAGCATTCAGGGCACACACACACACACACACACACACACACACACACACACACACACACACACATACACACACGCACACACACACGTGCCAGACTGCAGTGTGTTGACCAAAAAGGTGCAGTTCCACACACAGGTGGCACTGGACTGCTGCCACAGGATGTAATTGAAATGGTTCTGAGTCTCAAATGCAGTAGCTTGTGTGGCCTTTTCTCCCCTTGGAGCACCTACTTAGACAAATGCCCTCTTATTCTTCTTCTCCATCAGATCCAGGCTTTACTCTTTTCCACATGCTTTGGGCACTTCCCTGTTAAGTGGTGTCAGCTGTGAAAAACAACTTTGCTTTGGCTAATACTTTGGTTTTGAAATGATAGTTATTGCAGAATGTATTAGTGATTATGATTTATAGCATTGTGTAGAAGTCTGTTATTGGAGAACTTAAAACAACAGTGTGGCATTTTAAAATGAAAACATGGCAGACACTGGAATCAAGTGGAAAATCTGCTTTTTGAAGTATTTAAACACATCCTTAGAAGCATATTATTTTCTCCACTCTTTGTTCCACAATGATTATAATGAGTCCAGATTGTCACAAGGCTTTCCATTTTTCATTTTTTATATTTTAGCTGTTCCTTTAAATCTTAATCATATGGCAATCTGAGCACATAATGTAGGACCATTTCTGGAGTACAAGTTTCACATATAGTTTTTGAGAAAAACTTTCTTTCTGTTCTGTCATTTTCATTAATGGTGGTATCATGGTGAGACTGATTTGTGAGAAGAAAGTAAAAGACTTGGACTGCCAGCGAGAGTGGCTTCACACTCAGTCAGTGCCCCCTCCTGGATGGCCTGTGGCTGATGGGCATCAAGCCACTGAGTCCAGACCTTTGCCAAGCCAAACAGAGACCCAGCTGCTTTAGTGTAAACATCACTAACTCGAACTGAAAGCAGCAAATGAAGTCATCCTGTGCTTTTATAAAAGAACCTTTTATTCTTTTGTTATAATCTCACCTCCCTCTACATTGCTGCTTTTGTAATGACTAAATAAACCTAAAAACCAAATGATAAATTAGGACCTGAGTAAGGTAAACAGAAAAATAATACTATCCATGTTGCCTGGACAGCAACGTAAAAAGATTTTATTTTTTTATACCATTGCAGTGCACCATTCAAAATCTTCATTAGCTTTTAGAAATTACCAAAATCATCTATTCACATATTGCAAACAGGTCCAGCTATTATATGAAATCCAGTGGCTAATTGTTACCAAATTGTCACAAATTTGATTTTTGCTTGTTCAAATATAAGTTAATTATTTTCCATATGTAGAAGTTCATTATTGTGTCAGATATGTATTACATAAATCAGCGTCACCAGCTGTTTCATTCAATGTTCTCCTCCTCATACAGTAAATCCAGCAATCATGTTCATGAAAAATACTCAATCTTCTTTTGGGAACAGAGAACTGACTTTAATGTATAGTAATTGGCCTAAAATGTACAGACGTAATAGTATATGTAAAGCTTGGATTTGTGTGTGTGTGTTTTGCATGTGCTTAATTTCACCACAAATACAACACCAGAGACGTCCAGAGAGGTTATTTAAAGAGAGTAATGGAACTGCATACAGCTGAGTGTCATTAGTAATCAGGTGACTGAATGGGGAAAGGAGCTTAAACTGGTGGTCATGAGGGTGTGGGCTGAGAATCATGGGAGTTGTAGTTCCAGACACTGTTGGGAGAGGAATTGGATTGGGCCATAAGAAATAATGACATCCAACACTGCAGGCGCAGTCCTTCTCAATGACAGTTGGGAAATACCTGCTTTATTGCCAATTTCTCTATAAAATGCACCTGTTGCCAGAAACAATATGTTGAAAACACTTGGGTTTGCACAGTGTGCTTTGGTTCCCTCTCTCACATGAATCTCAACTGTGACTCAGACCTGGAAGTGAAAATATATTATTTGTGGTTTCAGGAGGGAGTGTGCATACAAATGTGTTTCTATTTAAAGCAATTTAAATAATTGAAAATCTTTAATGGATTTCATAAACAATTTCAATTATTATTAGCTGGTTCAATCAATGATTAAATGCACACATGGTCTTGGGCCAGTGCATTTAACTTGGAGCTTTGTTTTCCATCTGTTTCTTTGTGTACACGAGTGCAAATATACCCACAAATCTAAACAAACATTTTGAAACTTATATCAACTCATCTCTGCAAATATATCATTGACAAATGTATGCTTTGGAGTTTCATGTTACTAGGTGCTCTGTGGATGTTCTGGAGTCATCACATCACCTCTCCGGTGGGAGCACTTACTCCACACGCATGCCAACCAACAATAAATGAATGAGCCTTTTGTCAGAGAATAATGAATATCATTTTTGTTCACTTTGATTAAATCATAATGTGTTTCCTAATGAATCTTACTCCCACTTCCATTACTCAATGTGTGTTATTAATGCTAAATATAGCTGTGTAATGGATTATGCCTTTTCCTGCTTCATTCTGGTGAGCTCTTTTATGTGTGTGTCAGGTATCTACTTAACTGCACTGAAATTCATCCATTAGAAACTTAATACTTACATATTGATTCCATTTAGAACTTTTCAAACAATCTGTTTCATAATAAAAAACAACATTTATAATATTAATTACACATTGAGATTTAAGACTGAAACCTTTGCTTCACTAATAAATTTCTGCTGATTGTGTCATAGATTTCTGTTGGCGTGTTAAAATTGATAACAGTGATCACTAATACAAAATTTAAGACTTTCGCATTCCCTTCCCATTCAGACTTAATATTTATTATGTATCTATTGTAACTGAATTGAAAATGCTGTCAACATCCATTCTGTCATTCAAATATGATAATCACATGGGAGAAAGGATTAACCTTAGATAAGAAACTCATCAGTAAATCTGTCTTGAAGAACTAATTTGATCTTGCTCTGACTGAGACTGTTGTGTGTGTGTTTATTTCAAATCTCATTAAGGAGACCAGCTGAGCCACCACCATTTCAGTACCACTGCCATTATGTATTCAGGATTTGCACTGAAACTTAAACCCTGGCTATGTTGGATATATACAAAAGATATTCTAATTTTGCTAGTTTATATGTATCTAAAAACAGAATACCCTGTGCTTTATGTAATGATATATCAGTAATTGGCTCAATAAGATGGTTACACTAGGGTATAAATCAGAGATATGAAAACAACACAGCGGGAGCTATAAAAAATATTGTTTACCACCAAAAATAAAAGCCATAAAAACAGAATCATTCATTAATAGATGAATAGTGGACCTAACTTCCATCATTCCAGCTCAGCAGTAGTCCTTATTCCTCATTTACTGTCTTTACCATTTGCCTGTTTCTGCTGTAGCTATTTTAACCAGTTTGTTTGGATTTGGGATTGTAGGCTGTCAAGCTTTTAAAACATCCTTCATACTTGTAACCAAAGCTTCATTGTTCTGTCAGACTCAGCAAATTTCTGCTGACAACAGATAACATTTTTTCTTTCTGTGTGCGCATTTATACGATTATGCGACGAAAATATGATTGGGACAATAAGTCACAGTTAGCGTAGATTATTGTAGACTGGCGATAGTATCAGTCATTGACAGGTAAATACACTTTTAACTATTTAGAAACAGTTAAAAGGTTAAAGCTAAAAAATTTAAATTTCCTGCAGGAAGAATAAACATACAATGATCTGTTCATACATCTTTAAAGATTCAGTTTTCATAGTGTACTTGCCTTTTTTTGGAGTAATTCATGCTGTACTGCGCGTTTGCTTTTGTTAGTGAGGATTTGGGCACTTTGTAGTTGCATTACAGTAGTTTCTGTTTATTCTGCACACTCTTTGCATTTACAGTTAACTGTCAACTGTTTATTGGAAGGTGGGAATGTGTTTCTGGCCACGTACAACTCATTTTCGTCCCCCCCAAAAATAAAAGAAATAATGACATAATCTGGCGCATAATTTTAGGCAAATAATGAAGGACTGGCAAAATTTCATAAAATTCTGTCTAGCTAATTTTGCATGATGCTGTGGCAAAATCAGCTGGACAAACAAACATACAGACTGACAGACAGACAGAAAAAGAAAAAATTCTGGTCCTCCAATGTATGAAATGTAATTAATTTATTAATTCAATAATTCACTCATTCATCATTCCTAAATTAATTCTTTCATTCATTCATTTATGTATTTTCAGTAAGTGCTCTTTTATTCATCTAGGTTGAGATGAAAATACACCTTGGATGGGAAGACAGTTCATCATACTTGCCCATGCACACACATTCACACTCTCAGAATCAATATAAAGTCACTAATTCGTCTACCAGCATGTTTTGGGGGAGGTGGGAGAATCTTGTTTCTGGCCAAACATTAACACTAGCTAGCTAGCATTGCCAGGGTCCATTTGATTGACCTTTCATGACCATTTGTGGCATGTTTTGTATCGGTTGCACTGCCACTGCCACATCATTAACATACTGCTTTCTGTTTTGTAATGCAGGCTGAGTAGTGGCTGTCTTCTGAGTTTGTCGGTCCTGGCCTGATGTCTCCACCACTGATACTGTCAGCATGTTTGTAGTTCACTCACGCTTCACACTTCCACATTTTTCCATGGTCTCTGGGGACTCTGATCTCTGAAACCCCTTTCCTCCACCCCCCGCCCCCCTCCTTCTTCCTCCACCCTCCCACCTTTCCCCATGGTCGCACCTGCTGTTTCCTTGGCAACTAAGCAGGTGCTCCCCTGGTGTGGCTGGTTCATCTCCCTTGACATTCTGCCCTGCTGTTCAATGCAAGGCTAAAGAAACATAAGAGGCTCTGTATAGTCACTTAAGAGCCAGCTTCAGCACATTAGTACGAGCATACACCATTAACATACTGGGACAAAGTGAGAGTCAAAGTCACCCTTCTTAAATATGTGCAGTAATGGCGTAGCAGATGTTTTCTGATATCAAAATCTAAATACCCGTTCCTTGTAATTAGCAGCAGTCACAGTAAATCACATTTTATGTTACTGTGTAATACATTGTATTTTCCTGATTGAAAAATCATACCATACCAGTGTTTTTTTTTTATGTGGACTGTCTGTTTTGCTGGGTTGCTATGACAGATCCCAGCAACATGGTCAATAATCAGGTGTTAAATCAGGAGGGCCTTTGGTGAGAACCAGAGGGAGATGAGAGCACAAAAACAACTTCAGTCCTACACGGAAAAATATTTGTGGAATTTTTACAGATGGGATATTTTATCCAAAGACAATAAAGGAAATTCCCTCTTCACGTATACACAGCTGTTAATATTTTAAAATGCAAATAATTTAAGCAAGTTAAAAACAAGAACTATTAATTACTACTTTCTGCATTTGACATATTATTAGAAACGGACCGAAATTGGATTTCAGTTTTGGGATTTTATGGAACTTTCTTCACTTTTGTTCCTTTCAAGGTATTTCAATGCTTATAATTTGCTTACAATGTTTTGTGCATCTTTCTAGGTGGGCCATTTGGGCATTGGTGCCTAAGTGGTAGGCTTCTTGTCTGCCATGCAGAAGCCCCGGGTTTGGCTCACAGTAAATGCCCAAACCCAGGTACTTGATACAGGACAACTTTAGTGCTGGTCCCAAGCCCGGATAGAACGGGACGTTCCCTTGACAGAAAAAAAAAACTATATTGTCCTGGAATAAACATTTTACATTCAGTGGTAGGATCAAGTAAGATCAGAAGCAGCTGAGATTATGCTGAGGGACCTGTGTCCTAACCCTAAGGGGCAGTGCATTGCAAGGTCATCTCGAGGTGATCACCCTGGTATCAGGTCAGACCATGCTAGAATCATCCCAACCACATGGACATGCTAAATGAGATTGGGGGCCTGAGGCCACCATCTGCCCCCAGTGTTGTGATAGGCAGTATGTTTGTTTCTTCAGAACCGTTCAGGTCTTTCCCGGGGGAGCTCCTATCTGAACATGACTGGGGCCAGGGTCAGGCACTCTGATAAGGCTACTGCTGTTCTACTGCAGGGTCAGAGGTAGCCTGTGAATTCAGATGATGCCATAACCTGGTGCTGATTAGATGACATGGTCACTCCAGTCCATCACGTTCTATTTGCTTTGTTATCGGCGAGATTAACATGGTTGAGATAAGTGTGCTGCCGTCTATATTTTGGGTGCAGACAAATGGACTTAATCCCAGTAATCTCTAAGATTTACAAATATTCATGGTTGGTATATTCACAAAGCAGAATAAAATATATGTATGTATATGTAAATATATATGTACCATATATATTTATAATTATTTATTTTCACTCTCAAGTTTCATCTTTCTGACATTATGATATGATAAGTACTCTCACATTCACATGACACACCTGGTTCTTATCCTCTTCTCAAACCTAAACAATTAAATTGTCCAATTTGGATCTTTATGATGTGTATCTGTGATTTATTTTCGCCATATTGTGCGGTGGGTTTTTGTTTTGATGCACATAACTGGGCTTTGCATGATTAAATTATTAGATTTCACTTGCATATTTTAGAATCTAATACAGGATTGGCATCACAAAAGAGAAATGGAAATGGCTGGTCCAAACTTTATTTGTTCCTGATGTTGTTTTTGTCCGTGTGCTACACTTTCTCACACTTTCATGACATTACATTTCATTACATTTTCCCTTCAGTGCCTAACATTGCATTGCTACCAACAAAATATCCAGCATGTAAAAAAGCCCTATGCAAAATAATTCATTTAGAATAATTAATTAAGCCAATTAAGATTCTCATGCTATCTTCATGTATCTGTAATCTCTTCACACACGATGAAAAGCAGTTGCTTAATTTTCCAAAAAAGGTTTTGTTTTCACACTCTTAAGGCAATCGTTAACTAAACCACATCCTGTTTTAATCTTGGATTGTCACATTAATTTAATTCTTCTATTACTGCTTTGATAGAAAAGGAGGAAGAGGCTTGAAGAAAGTAAAAAAAGTTCTAAATGGTGCACAGGAAAATGAAAATCCCACTCTCCTCCCCTGCCCCACTCTAATCACTCCTCACGCACACACACACACACACACACAAACAGACACACACACAAACCCCAGGGCTTAATTAAGGCTGGGAGGAAGAATACTGCCAGACAGGAGAGATTGTGAAAAATATTCAGCGTGATGGAGGCGGGACAGTGTGAAAGTGAGGTGAGAGGCATGAGAGAAATGAGACAAGGTGAGAGGAAGAGTGGAAGGTAGGCAATGATGCTGACACAGCTGAGCATTCGATGGAGCAGTGTAGACCTGTGTTAATTCCAGAGAGCTCTTCAGCTTTCCAAACCACAACTGAGAGCCCTCTCCTTGTTTGGGTTACGCACATATCTCCCATTTTATCTCCTCTATTTTGCTTGCTCTCCCCTGTGTTTTTCCTTTCTAAAAGCTTGTGTTGCTGTTTCATTTTGCGTCCGTCATTAATAGATCACTTCTGGAAAGGTCACAGTAAAGAGTTAAATAATTCACTCAGAGGAATGAACTCTGAACTTTGAATAAAATGATCAATTTAAATTGGGAACAAGTGTGACATTAAACAATGCAGGGATTATAATTCTTTGTGACATGTGCTCTGACCCCAGCTAACATAAATTCAATGGCTGTCTTCTCCCATCCATCCATCCTCTGTTTTCCATGTTCATATCTTTTTCACTATCTTTTTCTCATCTTTTAAAATATTCTCTTTAATCTTCTTTACGCTTAGTCAGTTGAGACAACACAGTTTTTTTCTCCTAGATAATAACATTTAATGTGTTTAATTCTACTTTAAGGTAAACTACACGTTTTAAGATTTTTAAAAAATGGCACAATAACAAAAAAGAAAATTACTGATCTATTTTAGTAAAACACCAAGCTGACATGCAGGATTCACCACAGTATAAATACAGTACAATGCATTAAAATAATGTAGGTGACCTCTGCAGGATCACCACAAAACGAGTTCATGTACAGTACAGTTCACGAATTGCTGCAGCTCAAATCATGACCTCTAAAAACAATAGTCGAGTCTATTCAGTGCTATTATGTGGTTCAATGGATTATGCATTTTTAAACTGGAATCCTTTATATGCATGAAAATGGATAGCATGATAGTTTTGTGTGTTTAAAATATAATGAGAAGCAAATGTTCATCTACTCTTTTTATAGCAAACTATGTTCTTGCACAGGACAATGTGTCCGGGCCACCAGCATGCTGTCTAGGGTGTGAAGTATGTTCTCTTAGGAAATGTTAAAGTTAATAATCTTCAGTCATGCCCTATTTATAATAAAGGCCTGGAGCTAAAATAGAAGAACCTGATACCAGCCATTTTTATATTGCTATTTAAGGTTATGAACATATTATGCTGTATAGAAAATTAACTAAGCCTAATTATAACACCCTATATACAACCTACATATTTTTGCCTTTTGATTTAAAAACAAAGGCTGTTACACTAATTATTTATTTGACTTTGTCTTTTTTCACTCCTCTTTATTGATACATTTGCATTATTAGACTTTTTCTTCTTTATTTTATTTTCATATGACTTTTGCGTTGTACTGTAGGTCATACCATTTGTGTCAACCATCCTGTTACTATTTATCCCAAAGTGGGCTCAGTGGCAGAAGTAAAGTAGTTAAGTAGCTTTAGAGAAAACCATGTGTAGCTAATGCCACTTTATAGTAACAGTGTCCTACAGTTGCCTTGAAGGCATCGCATTCAGTGCACATGTTGGACTAATTGCAATATTGGTAGCTCCAATCATTCGAGTGTTTCTTAGGACACAGGTAATTGCTTAAACTCCAAGAATGAACTAATTATCTGCTCACTGTTTTCCCAGCAAGAGTGAGTAATTTGGAAGCAATTGACCTCCTGCAGTTCACTGACAAATGAAAATATGTAGGCCAGTTCACTAATGACCCAGACTAACAACCTAGCTAAAGCCCTTACTTTTTCTACACTGACTCTGCCTTCATTTCTAATTTGCCACCTACCCAGTTCTGCAAGTGTTACTCGGGCTCATTTCTATTTGTGATATTATCAAAGCTGTTGATTGGGATGTCTTAGAAAGGTCAAAATATTTAATCAGATTCATAAAATTATGAATTAATTTCCATTCATTTTGTGTGATGTTTTTTTTTTTATTATTATTTACAATATACACTGTCACAAAGCAGTTTTGCAGAACTCCAGATGTTGACTTAGATCTCTTTTGAACAAACCAGATGAGATGATGACAAGGAAGAAATCCCTGAGATAACACAAGGAGGAAACACTGAGAGGAACCAGACTTGAAAGAACTCAAAAGAACTCATTATATCATCTAGGTAACAGCTGACAACTGTTATGCAGTTTTCGAAGAGTAAAGGTGAGTATGTTGAAAGGAAGTGAGTTGAAGGTTTTTTTCTTTCGGTATAAACATAATGTCTCAGATGTCAACAGACAATTATTGAAGATTACAGCAGCAGTCCTTAGGACTAAGCCTTCAGTATCCATGGGAGATTATCCACTAAAGCAAGGGGGTATATAATGAAAATTGCAAATCTTTAGTGTATCCATGTTAATATGCAATTTCATGCAAAATTTCAAATGTACAATATTCAAGTGATATTGCACATTAATGCCCTGTTAACATATATTAATGGGGTGCTATTTGTACTATGCAGGTTTAATTATTCCATGAGTATGCAATAAAATAACTTATACGCTATCATTCTCTTTCTTCCTACCAAAGTGTGTTTGAAGTACAGTTTGCAGACAGCTGCTGATATTGTGGCATTTATCAAACATCAAACATGGACTGCCATGACTGATGGCCCATAAGTGGAAATTGGAAGAAGATTTGTAGATGACATGCACACTCTCTCACACACACACACACACACACACACACACACACACACACACACACACACACACACACACACACACACACACACCATCACACATATACAAACTCACACACACGGTTAACTTCCTAAGAGCTGTGTAGTAAATAACGAGTCATGTTTTTAGTGTCTGGACTTCTAAATGACTAACAAGGCCAGAGAGATAATGTTAGACTCACACGAACACCCAACCTGAATCCTGCGTCTGTCACAGATATGTCTGGTCTGGGCCGGACTCCCATGGCCTGCTTTGAGTTATGACAGAGATTTGTGCCGAGGGACATCAAAGCTGTCAGCTGGGAGGTCTGTGATAAACAGCGCCTGACGCTGCTACTTGTCTCCTGCCTGGCCAGAGCCCTTTGAAAAAGAGGCTTTCCTCTATTCCTCTATCCTCTCCACAGCCTTCGCTCCTTTAAACAAGAACATAAAGGGCATATTACACAGCGAGATGCATAATGCAGACCTCTCTCTTTGTTTACTGTGAAGGCATATGTCAACCTGTAAAGAAATATGAGGTGACAGCAGTGTTTTGAACAGATGTATGAGTGAACAGCAGTTCCGAGCAGACACACTGAAACATTGCCTGTTCGTTCTCTTTGGTGTTGTGTTATATAAAAAGACCAAAAAAACAAAACATACAAGTCAACCACATCTCATATGCAATGTTTCACACTGTATTTATGGTGGTGTTTCATTGAAGGAGCAACATTTTTAAACAAGTTGGAAATCTAGAGCCATATGCGACGCAGAACATGTTTAAACTCCATGACATGTTCCGTATGTGTGTGAGAAAATGCAGTTGCATAGGGATTGCTGATTAATGTCAAGAGGCTGTGTTTGTTTTGCAAGCATTACTCAAATCATACTTGTTCGACATCTCTTTTCGTGGCAGGCATGAGGCTTGTAGCATGCTGCTACACAACTGAACACAGAATACGAATGGTGTTCAAGTCAAACCAAGACTTGTGACGAATTATTTTGGTGAATGAAGGCGACATTTAAACTGAAAACGTAAAGAAGTACAGAACAACATTTAAAGCAAACTACAGCGATAAGACTCTTAGCTGCTGTAAAACATTTGAATGATGCAAGCGTTTAAAAGAAGGTTTTACATCTGTGAATGATGATCCCGCATGAGTTGGCTCGGAGCCCACTGCAGTCGTTCCCATGAACATTCAGTGAGTGGAACACCTGATCATTGAATATTGACGGATAACTTGTTGCTAACTTGTGGAAGAGACAAATCTATCTGTGGCAACTATACATACAATAATTCACTAAAAACCTTTTGCAAATTACAGGATATTGAATGAGGGTTATTTCAACATCCCCCGTATAGTCCTGACCTTGCTTTAAACTATTTCCATATGTTTAGGCTATTAAAGGAGTTCCTGGGAGGCCAGCACTTCAGACATGAAGCAGGGAGGATGATCACGGCTGTAGAAAACTTGATGTACTAAAAACTTGATGTTCAAGTGCATTAGTGTAAAGTGCATTAGTGTGTTTATTTATATAGAGAAATAAAGGTAGCTTTTACTCTCATAACTGTGTTCTGTGATCCTGAACAATCAAAAGGCTGGTTGTAAAAACAAATAGGAAAACTGTGTTTCTAATGAACATGATAGAATTTTATTTTTCAGTGAGTGTTACAGTATGTGCAGTGAACCTGGCACTGAATGTGTGTGTTTCAGAGTTGCTGCTGAGGAGGGGTGAAGGACCCTCTCACATATGGAAGCTAGTGGAAATCCCTATGTGTGCCTCTTCTGGGATCGGCTCAGGCTGAGTCTTCTATTGAAGTTTCCAATCAGATGACATATTGCAGAACTATTGCAGTTTTCATGGTGTCAAACTGCATGTCTTTTCCTGATGAAGAGGAGTCATGGTGTAAGTTTAATTGAGTATTTGTGCTGTTCCAGTGTCATGTCTGAAATTGGACTTGTGATTTGGTACAGTTAACAGAATATATTGGTCTGTACAGTCAAGGCTTCTACTGATATTGCCTGTAATGATTTACTAAATGTTACAGAATCCTAGGATTTATGTGACTATATATAAAATGTGCCTTACGATCCACATTCTAATAAACTACAAAAACTACCACTACAGAAACTTACTACTGTGATCTTACAATTATACCACAATGTTCGGTACAGCAATGTTTAATGATACTTAATAGATCAGTTCCAATGTTCTTGTTGAGAACATAATAAGCATTTCAAAATGACTGCTGACTTTGGCATGTGTTTGTGATATTTCATGTAATTGCATGCTTGTTCAGACAGTCGTTCTTGTTTGAGCTTATTGACAAGAGTGCTAATTTAAGTGCTAAAACACGCACAATCATCACATTTATTTGTGGAATCATTCTACACGATACAAAGCAACACTGTTTAAAAAAAGGCTTTTTTGCTGTGAACTGTCAGTATCTTTCTTTAACATTTATTTCTTGTGTCAAAAATTAAGAACTTGTTATAAACCTTGTGTGAATACTCATTGAAAGTTTTTAATCAAATGGTTGCAACAGCATTTCATTTTTTAGAATTTTGGCATGTTTGACATTTTCGTGAGAATTAATACAACAGATGAAATGTAATTTCTTACTTATTTCATTGACAGGCGAAGTGAGAAAGGGAAGTCTTCAAATAGATGATGCACAAACAGAGAGGAGAGAATACTGACATACATGGCACAACACAAACATCCTGACTTTGAGCATTTTAAGTGGCATGCTGCTGTTTTGTATGATTTTGCATGATGATTTGTATGATGATGCTGTTTCCCTGACCCTCATCACCAGCATAGGACAAGAGGACACCACGCTGCCCTAATAGCATTTCACCTTACATATACCGTTTGTTGTTTATGTGCTACTGGCAGAGACTGCATATGAATATTAGGTTGCAATAACACATGCTTGTGTCCTGATATTAATGGTACACTGTAAACCCTAATGCTCAAAGTAATTAAACATATTGAGTACTGTTAACTTAAACCATTACAATTAGTTCAAATTAATAGACCTTGATGAGTATTTATAGAACTTTTTGGTATTTATGAGTTTGTAGAAATGACACTTTTCAAGTTAGCTGAACAAGATTGATATTTTAAGTAACTGTACTGTAAGTACTTAAGTAACAGTAACTCTTACCTTAAAGTTCCACCAACTTAAAATCTTTCAGCCTAGCGATTTTGGGTCTGACTTTGGGTCATCAGGGCAATAGAGCACTGTTGGCTCAGTGTTAGGTGTTTCACCTGTCCTATGAAAGGCCTGGGTTCGAATCCCAACAACTGGATGAAGTGCCTGTCCCAAGCCCAGATAAAATGCAAGAGTTGTGTGAGAAAGGGCATCTGGTGTAAAACCTGTGCCGAGCTTGTGTGCCGGATTGTCTGCTGTGACGACCCATTGCTGGGAGCAGCCGAAAGATCAACAACAGTGTATTAGATTTGCAACAACTAAAAAATTAAATAGAATTGCTATTAAATAGTATGAGTTAGGCTACTCAATAATGCAAGTAAAGAACAATCAATATGAATGAGTACAACAAACTCAAAAATTGATAGTTCTGTTTACTTAAAATTGGAAACATCATTACTTAAAAAAAATTATGTAACTGATTGCCTCTATTTTTTTTTGTTTTTCCAACTTATTCGGGTTTACAGTGTAAGAAAGAGGAAAAGGGTAATAGAAATGGTTAGTGTTAGTTATTTATTGCTCTTAAGATGTAATTCATAATAAACACAAAATACTCTTGCTTAATATCCTTCAATAGTTTATAAGCAGATAAACTAGTAAAACTACTGTAATTCCAAGTTGTTATATCACTAAGTGTGTGTCTGCTGTTCCCTATTGCACAGTGTATAAGTAGCCTAGCCCCTTGTGCTGTCCACAATACTTCCAGTACAACTAAATAAAGTTGAAAAAGTAAAAATAACCTCACAGATTTGTTAGTGTGCTAATGCATGGCCACATCACCAGTCAAATTTATTTTACTCAATCCCACTGTAAAATTGCACTGCAGCTGGTATTTCGGTGAACTCAAGTTGACTGGAATCCTGACTACATAATAGGATTCATACAGTATCTCCACCATCCTTAAGTCCTCTCTACCCCGAATTCCCAAATGTTACTCTGACCATCATCTCTAACTTTATTGATATCTGTCTTTTTCTATCTGTATTACTTATGGACTTGTTATTTTTATATACTTTTTTACCAAAAAACATTTTATTATTTAGTAGTATTTTCGATGCAAATTCAGTAATATACTCATATGCTTTATGATAAGCAGGATTGATTTTGAGCATTCAGAAACCAGTATCCTTATGAAGTGTGAAGTTCATCTGCCTTTTTTCACATATAAAAAAAAATAATAACCCAAGGTGACACTCTATAACTTTGTTTATCGTGTTGTATTTTGCAGGCTGGAAGAGTAGGAACCCCCTAAAGGGTGACGAGGAAGACATAAGCTAATGTGGTAATGAAGATAAATAATGGTAAGCTTCTCCCTGTCGAAAAGCATAGCAGTTGAGAGGCCAGAGACAGCCTCTAATATTTGTCCAACTGCCAGAGAATTTTCTGTGGGGAGTCAAATCTGCAATGCCTTAAAATCCAGATTCCCAAACATATGCACAAACACAATGGACTGTGTGATTATTAGTGATTGCAGGCTACGTTATTTTTGGCTCCTGCACTCCTGTGAGCCAATAAGTAGGATCTAAGTAAAGTTTTCCAGCATTGCATGCAATCATTGTATTGTCAAGTATTTGGGTATTCGCTGCCTGGTTCTTTGCCCGCAACACTTCTCAGATAGACAGGAAATAAAGTAGGTCATAATGTAAATCAGTATGTATATCCTATCATACATAATGTCGCAATGAACCGTAAAGCCCCTATCAATAATTACCAGAAAGAAAATCTTTTTTATGTAGCAGTGAAAGTTTCAGTGAATTAGAATTTTCAGAATTTGTTGGATGTTTTTTCTTGCTAGAGGGTTGACTTGTAGTGGGGTAGTTATGCCTGGTCTGAGATGCCCATCATCCTTAAGGAACTCTAGCACAGCCAGCCCAGGCATGGGAATGACAAGACAGCTGTAATTACATTGTATTCAGTTAATTACCCCCTAAAATCCACAGTTTTAGCAAAGGTCCCCTTGAATATGCAGATGCTGCTCTGTTGTAATTAATTCTGCTTTGTAGGTTTTCAAGGGCTCCTCTTCCCTCGGCCTCTGATTGAGCCGAGCATGCCCGGCTATATTTAGAGGAAACTCTGCGGCTTCTCAGGATGAGAAAGAAAAAAAAAGCAAACGTGCTGAGCTTTGCTGTCAGCAGTGCGAGTTTTGGGTGTCTCCCGAGCTCAAACAGTGAGCAGTACTGCACATGCCCATGAGTCAAGCTTAATACATGCAAATGCCGTCAACCAGACAGCCTGTAATCATGGACCTTGTCTGTCAGCATCCTATTATTAGTTGATAAGATTACTTTCAACTGAGCACAATGATTGCCTATTTGACAAATCGCTTTGGTCGATTAAGTGCGAAAGAAGGGCTTTTTTTATCAGTAAAAAAAAACCCTGGCATTACAGAAGTGTGTGTGTGTGTGTGTGTGTGTGTGTGTGTGTGTGTGTGTGTGTGTGTGTGTGTGTGTGTGTGTGTGTGTGTGTGTGTGTGTGTGTGTGTGTCTGCAAATTTCTGGTGGTCTCTGCAGTTTATACTTTAAAGGTCTACTAACCCCTAGTAAGGAACACCAATTAAGTCCCTTAAAGTACTGTGTGGCAGGGATGTAAGTCCAATTAAGGTGCAATTATTACATTCAGCACTAAATGAAGAGCAGAGACAGCTAATTGCTTCAGAGGGTTTATGTTTTCTTAACAATTGACCTGCACTATTTCATGTGAAATAATAATACATATTACTAAGTCAAAGAAAACAGACATTTCAATTAACTTCTCGTCCTCAAAAATTTGCTCTACATATGTGCACAGTGTGGTCGGGATATAGCTCAATAAATGCAGTCGTGAACAGAGTATTCACAGTGACGTTGTGATGTGTAATAGAGGACTGGAAGACTGGTTAGTATCTGGTTTTCCTCCCTTGGAATTCCTGGCCTGTTTCATTGCATTGCATGCTGGTAATTCAGTCAGCTATAATTAAAGACTCTGATTAATGAATTGGTCCGGGATAATTCACTGACTTTCACCAGAGGCCATCCTGGCAAGTCACCGGCATTATGCAAGGCTTTTATTATAATTTTATAGGTTCAGCAGATTAATTACAGACACCCACAGAATCAGGGTTTGAGAGGTTGGCTTTAAGGTCAACAAAGAAATGTGGACAGAGGTTTAACATGGCTAAATACAGTAGCACAGTTTAAAGCAAGCAGAGTTGTTGTACAGTATGTTTTATTTTGTCTTTAATGAACATTTTTAAGATGCTAGTTTCATAAATAATTTCCGGTAGCTTAAATATACTATTCTACTGATAAAAAAATGTTTAAATAGATATTAATTAAAATGTGTAGGAATTAAATAGCTTTAAAAAATCTCTTGCTGTCAGGCAAGCTGTATTTCCATGATTCATGTTTCAAGTTTCAAGAATGGAAAAATCATCTACTCGCTTTTTAAGCAAAATCAAATATTTGTGCAAATTTTGCACAAATTACACATTAATACTAAAACATATGTGAAGACCTGTTTGATAAATAATGTGTGGCACCTATTTGTAGCAATCCAGAGAAAAACAACCCCCTGGGTAACCACAGTATATAACTCTGAAGTACTTATTGAAATGTCAGTGTGATAATAAAGATATTACTTATTACATAAAGATAAAAAAGCAACTACTATACAGTATAAGTGAAAATGTAGTACTACTTTAATCTACTTTAATAATTTGCAAGTAAGCATTATATAACCAATTAACCAATTATTTCATAGTGATAAAATTTATATATTGCATAAATAAGCAAGAAGTCATAACATCATATGGTTTCTCAATATGTCAATTAGTATCATGCCTTATTTAAAAATTTGGTAAAAATGTCTTTCTGTGCACAGTGTAGATTAGTCAATATTTTAAACTACTGAGATGAGTTGGGACATTTAGTAATTTGCACTACACCACCAAAAAGTTGCTTTGAGATCACATGATCAAAATCAAACTGCTGTTTCTGTAGTGTTAGAAAAATCAGTGTGGTGATAATCTTACAGGAGAATTGTCCATTTAAACACATTCAAAGTAAGAAATGAAGCATATGCCTAACTTTGAGTTTTGTATTGATTTTACAAAACTGCATTATACTTTGTTAAGTGTTAGGCTTTAGTTACATTGGAAAAATTTCAAAAGTGTCAGACATTTTATATAATGGTCACAAGAATTATTAACAGAAAGAATTAGCAAGATGGTAACACTTCATGATTACTGTTGTTTATGGCTATCCATATATATGACCTACTTGGTTATTGATGTACAGTACATACTGCCTTTCATCATTTTCAAATGCACTAAGGGTTACTATATGTATTAATTAATCAAGTCATTATGAAAGCATTAGTAAAGCATTAATATATTGTATGTATCTTATTGCAGCTAAGTTTACACATGAAATTAAAACAAACAATACAAAAGTGCAATTTAGGCATTTATTTTTAAATAGTGGATCTTCTTGTATGCAAGTAAAGATTCACCATATGGAATAGTGGATTGTTTTTTTTTAATAACTAAAGGCATGTTTAATGAAGAGATGGTTGTAGACCATGTAATACTTTACACCAGAATAACTGCAGTGCAACTGCTATGTTGGCTGACAAGACAGAGGTGCCGTTCCTAACTCCGGTTGGCATACTGCAAGAGCAGATGGTGGTGGGGTATCATCCAAACAAGTCTGGAACTGTGAACACAACGTAGCACGACAAATATGTGATTCCACAAAACAACAATATGGAAAAGAGGTTTTTCTAAAAAAATAATAAATAAATAAAAAATAAAAATACTGCAAAAAGTATGGGTCCAAGAGTGCTTAAATCAAAGCAACTTCGCTGCATGGGAAGGAATGATTGTTAGAAATTAATTGCAATCATATGGGTGGCTATTAGTCAGGGGTTGAGTTATGTAAACATTTCTGAAATTTACACCACTTGTTAGAGTTTTGAACATAATGTGATCAACATAAGTAATTCCTTTTACTGGTCACACACTGTAATAAGAGCCACATATAACAATTTGAAGGAAATGTATTCCTACAGACAAAACCTCAATGCCATCAGGAGTAACCAAATGTTGTTTTCCTTCTTTAAACCACCATTATTGATGGTTTGTCTTCTTGTTTAACTTTTCTTCACTAAATCATGCGCCAGTCATGTTTACTCGCTGAAAAGATTGTTGTATTTGGGCTCATGCTCCAAGGCTCTAGTACTTTTGGATAAAGAATGTGATGTGAAATAACACAGGCTGATTTTGGGCTTATTGTGTGGGAATGTCCCCTCTGGCTGCCTGGGCTCAGACCCAGTTTTGTCGATAATATTCATGTTCCAAAACTCCCTGCCCAACTTGTCATTCAGCCACTGTATTCTAAAAAGGTTTTCTTTCTGGCAACTCTTAAAATCATTATAATAAATAATACAGATCACCACAGTAACCTTTATAGTGACCTAAAGAACATTTTTCAAAAGACTTACTTTTGGCAAGAAAATGGAAATACTCATTTACTAAACTTTTAACTTTTGTAAGAAAGTTGCTACTGATTTTTTCAGCTATTTCTTTCACTGAAAAATATTTACAAGTGGTACGACATGAATAAATCAATTCCTGGTTCAATAAAATATTTTTAAAAGGATGCATTTGTATATGTTTAATAATTATTCTAAAAAGAAAGCCATGAAACATGTCAAATGTAGTGTATAATGCATCATTTACTTTTAAATGTACTTTTTTATAAGGCATTAAGCAGAGTACTGTAACTTCTAGGCACACAGTATCAGGGCTAGAAAATCGAAATGCTCTACCAGTGAGTGCTGTAGCATAGGCTGTGGTGTGGCTCGTGCGAGGTGGGATCTCATGTAAAACCCACAGTGATAACATGACTGATAATTAACGCCAGATAATGACTGGGTTTACGTCACTCTCGTGTTTACCTGTGTGGAGGTGGAAGGTGTGAGAGCAGCGCGGATGGTTGGTGTAGGACCCAGCGGAAGTGCGGAGGGTGAGGGAGCGCGCGCGCGCAGACTCCTCCTTGTCTCCGGTGTCAAACTTGACATCAGCGCTCGCGCCGAGAATGGTAACTGGCTCGGCGGCGGAGAGCTCAGTCGCGTCGGTGGCATGCTTCATGGAGTTATGTACCTTTCCTTGTCCACTCAACTGCCGTCATGGGTTGCACGCGCTTCCTAACCCGTCTGCTCCTTCTCTTCATGCTCGTTTCCTGCGCCGAATTCATCGTTTATCCGTCCAATGAAGGTAAGCGCACACGGGCAGCGAGCGGCGCGAGGTGCTGACTGTCCGCTCGTGCCTCAGCGGCTCGGCACTGCTGTCCGCGGCGTGTCAAAGTTTTTAAGGCGTAAAGTCGTCGGGACTCATTAGATGTGACAGCTGCTTGAAACACGCGTGTGTAGTTATTCAGCTGTTCAATTAATAGGCTTCGACCGTCCTTGACTGGGAAATAAACGCGGTTTATGAGTGAAGGTGAATTCTCTGCCAGTTTGTCAGTTTTGTTTTATTTGATCTGCTGAATAGTGAACTCGGCTCATTTCTCATCCATCCCGTGTATCAACTTCGGACACTCAAAAGGAAGAACAGTTTCATTCATAGTAAGATAAATTCTAAGCGCGTAGTTACTTGTCCTGTATTTTTTTCTTTTACTTTGTTTAGTTATTATTCACTTTAAAAACCTTCGCTTCTTAAGAATAGACATTGTGCATTATTTGCCTGTAGTTTTCACCTGGACGCGGCGTCTGTCCCGCGAGCTGCTCGAAACAGTCAGGCTGTTACCAGGCCTATATATCCATTGTTATTAGATTATTAGCTTATATTTCTATTGTACTCCAAATGCGAAAAGACTATAGACATGATTATACATTTTGTACCTTTTTAAAGCTTAAACTGAAAGCAGGAACAACAAAAAAATATATTTTCTATGCCCGTTTCGCTTCATGAATTTGCCACTTTAATTTTCCGTTTAAAGAAATGTCGGGGTCAGGGCGTGACACGGCCTTCTTCGGCTTTCTCCAACAATTTAAATACTTATTTAAAAATAGTGACATTTTCTTCATTTTCCTGGCTACTAAGAGAATATAATGAGAGAATGGCAATTAACAAGGAAAGCGCAGAGTTACAGTTGCTATCAGGAGGTAAAGGTCAAAGGCGGATTCTGCGGCTTGTGTCCGGGCCGCTTGCTGTAAACGCGTCACCTTCACTTTACGCCGACTTACTGAAAAACTATATATGCGTTAGAGTATTACATTAGGAAAAGGTCACAAAGATTAACTAGACTTAAAAAAATACCAGTATGTACTAAAGATTTCACCACTCACTCATTCATTAATCTTGATGAGTACAGAAAGGGCCGCAGTGAAGCGAGTGGCCTATAACTATCATTAAAAAAAAATAACAACGAAGTATAACTATCATTAGTTATATATTAGAAGTAAAATGCATCCACTTGCCTATATAAAATAATAATTACCAAAAGTTATTTGCACTTATTTAGAACGTTAAGTATTACTTATATTGCTGTACCGAATATAAGATTTTAGATGAAGTTTATTCCAGTTAATGAAGCAGTGTGTGTGTGTGTGTGTGTGTGTGTCTCACTGTGTCCCAGAAATAAACAAATCTTCATAACTGGCTTATTAAGCAATGTCAGTGTGTAGAGTTAACTTTTTTCCTCATGGGCACATATACAAATGTACTTTGTTGGAAAGTTTATGACACATTTCAAAACTTTAAAAGTTCTTTTTTTTTTCTTTCTTTTTTTCAAGGTCGTTTTTTTTTCTTTGTATTTTTTTCTTTAGGTTAGAGAATAATGTAGTCAAATTATAAGCAATCACAACCCAAATACAAACAGACAGCTCACAATATGAAATGACTGAAAAGAAAACAGCCTATTATTATCTAACAATATGCTATTTTTTTTGAAGAAGATTAACTGAAAGAAAAAAAAATCTCAGAGTCCAGCCAGACTTAGTACAAAAGTTATATGCAACAAACTATAAAACTCTCTCTCCCTCTCTCTCTCTCTCTCTCTCTCCTCAGTCACACAGCATTCACGCAAATAAGCATGCATTTCTCTGCATTTCGCTATTAGATCAGGTTTATGTGCGGGAGCGAGTTAAAGGCGCTTTATGCGCAGGTTTCTCACCAGTGAGGGTCAGTATAGAGCCACACGCACTGCAACACACCTTTAGATCGTTCAGAGGAAAGTCTCGGTTTTGCACTGTGTTAATTGGGCTTAAATGTTCCAATAAAGCTGTAGATTTATTGCAGCGCATTAAAAACCTTTATGTCAATCTGTAAAAATCTCTCATAGACTTTGGTTTTGTGCTTTTTCTCACTGTCTTGTAAAGTCCCGTTCAGGATGATGATAAAAAATGATAAAAATCATAGTTTTGTAATTTAGCTTGCATCCTGAACTTCTTAAATGTTAAATCAGCTAAATCAGGAGCTCTTGTTTATTTAATTAATTTTTTTTATTATTATGCTAGTTTATGCGTTTTGCCATATTTTCTTCTTAAGAGCAGTACTGTAATAATTTAGAAGATATTAGCTATAGCACCATTTAGAAGTGCGAGTGGAGCTTTCAACTCGTATCAGTGTGTGATTTATGAAGTGACACATTTTAAAAAAAGGAACCAACCATAAGGTGATGATGGCTTTCTCAGCACGTTTGAGGTTGCTTTGTATGAGTAGTGTGTATGATTGACACACTCTCGTTTTTGCAGTTCACAACACAGAGAGCCAGAGCTGAAAGTAATCATACGATCTGAAAAAAAGCAAGACAAAGTGAATATAAAGCAATAAAGCTGTGAAAGCCCCAGTCAGACTCCAATATGCACCGACTCCAGTCTACGCAGGTTATTCTAATTAGTGCTCATTTACAAGACACCTTTTTTAAATAATAGGCTACAAGATTAAAAATGGCATCAAGGCATTTACCGGGGTTTGATAGACGCTACAGGCCTGAAGCTACAACAGTGCCTTACTTTAGTTCCTATAAAATCAGACAGCTGGGGTTCCAGGCCTGCTCCACTCTTTACACCGCTCAACACCAGCTACAACACAGACGCCTACTTCAGTACGTACAAGTCATTTTACTATAGCGATAATAAAAAGAATAGAGCACTAATAATAGAGGAATTAATAATATTAATAATACTAATACAATAATCATAATATAATAATCATAATATATTTGTTTCTTTACAGTGTCTCACTTAATAGCTAAATTTGGCAAAATTAATTGAAACTAACACTACTTTATAATTAAACTATACTTAAGCACTAGAAACAAAAAAAAAACAAATCTTCATTCTTGGGTACTTAATACACAATTTTCCACTTTTAGATGTGTATATATGTACTTAAAATGTAATGTATATACAGCTCTTTCTCTCTCAGTGTATATAGATATAGTATTCCTTTGAAGATAATTTTGACAAATGTTGGCATTTTTTATAATTTGTTCCAGGATAATGGTTAGTCCTCATGCCGTATTGATATTTTCCTACATAATAAACAGTCCATGAGAGAGAACTAAAAGTGTGGATGTGTTTTGCCATCTTTTCTGTAATGCGGGCAGACTGCCTAATCAAACATATTTGTGTAAAGAGACAAAGAAATTTTTCTGCCCTGTGTAGTTAGATCTGGGCAGTTCAGACAAACCTGCAGGCCTTTTTATTTCTTATAGTGCATCCGGTCAGAATAGTTCAGAAGATCAGATAGTTCAGAATATGTTGGATACCGTGTCCTAAATAATATTCCTGCCTAAAGACTGATTTGGAGAGAAGCATTGTCTGTATTTTCACATTTCTTGGAATTTCGATAATTCAGGACATTCATGCTCTAATCAAAGTTTTTTTATTTATTTATTTATTTTTTAAATAAGACATCACAGAAATTACACCAGTTTTAGTGTTTACTGGACAGATCATCGCCATCTTAATGCCTTCTGTATTTTTAGAGAGAACATCATTTTGGCAGGTTTAGAGTGTGGAGGTGCTTAATGCTTTCACTGAAAGCAGTGTTTTGTGAATGATTGTACCTTTCAGAGGTGCAGAAAATCTGCTTACACACGTGCTCATGGTAAAAATAGTACATTGGGGGGCAAGCATTGTGCCCAGGCTGCTAGTGTTGTGCGGGCAGAGACTGCTTGGTGCTTACAGAGAGCTGACTGAAGGAAAAGCTGCACAGAGGCTGGAGCAGAAGATACTTGCAGACAGAGCTGAATTATTCATGCTCTGCAGTTTAGTACTTCACTACACCACTGTAGGTTGTGTTCATTTATTGTTTTATACATTTTCTATGTTCCTTTTAAGTTTTTGGAAATCGGAAGTTTTGAAGTTTTTGGCTCTTCATAATAAAGTTAATTATGACTTATTTTATTTTATTAGGCATCAAATATTGTCTATTTTTTATTCATTCTTCCACCTTCAAGTTCCTCTGAGGAACTGAGTATAACATTTATGTAAAATGTAAAATGTATGTACTCTATAATATTTTACAAGTATTCCAGCTTTTATAGGCACCATAAATACGGTGACAACATAAATGTATTTGTTTGTTTTTGAGAAGATATTGATTTATAAGTTTAAACATCATTCATTAGAGAGAATCTTGCATTTTTTGAAAATCCTTGGAAAAACAATGCTCACTTTCTCCATCTGTTCATACACACACACATACGCACACTCAGCTTTTAATAAAGACAAGCCTCAGCATGCCTTGTTCCCTTGGACTTCACTTCTGCGGTGTTGCACCACCCGATTCCCATCTTAATTCAATAACAGATTAAATTAGCTAATCAAGAAAGGTGAAGGTTAGCTGAATGATGAAAAAGGTGTATGATTGTCTCATCAATCTCTTGAATATTTTAGCTTTTTTATTTTTTTGAGTGGTAATATACAGCTGAGCGTACTGTATAGTAAAGAATTGTCCATGATACTGTAAGTATTTGACAAATAGGATATTATATGCTGTTGTGGGCTGTCAAATGATAGAGAATGAAACACATTGTTGTGTTTTTTCTCACTGCTGCTGATGTGTTCAATAAACATGCAATGTGCTGATGAAAACAATAGTTACTGGTGCAGGGATGATTTATCAGGACAGTGGATGCTCACGGAGAGACTATGGTTGTGATCCTAGATTACTGTCTGTGTCATGTATTGATTGCTCTTTTGTCTGTTGTTTTTTATTCTTATGGACAAGCACTAGATAATCTATTAATAAGCTGGCATTGGAGTATTGAGCTGAGAGAGGATGCCCGATGTCCCCCTATTTTTTGGTGCTTGGAGGGTGGTGTCTTTGGCTGAGATTTCCTGCTCCTGCAGCTAAAGAATTTGCTTCACCAATATAGCCGTCTAATTTTCTGTTCTCAAATTCCCCTGGTCGGCTCAATTTGAGACGTTGGCTCGGCTCATTGAGAAAGTTAAATTGGAACCAATGGAGCTGGATGTCAGCTGCCATTACCGGACACAAGCAGATATCTTCATTACAGTTAATAGGAAATTGTCTGCTGTATGGGAAAAGCCAGCTGTTTTGGTAGGTGTGGTCCCCTTTGCAGAACGCTGTACTTGAATCTAACAATCTAATACCCCTTTTTTCCATTTAATTCTAAATACACATAGCATGCCACAAAGTATTTCCACCAGCCACTCTCCTATTTTATGTGGATTCTGTGTTTGTTGTATTGGAAACGATGCCCACTTATATGACCCGTCTGTAATCCCTGTCAAAACTTATATATATTACATAGTTTATTTATTTAAGCACTTTTTAACCAATCAAATGTCTATGACAATTTCACTTGTATACTGTATGTCATATATTTGGGATACACATTTACTGGACAGTGCATAAGAGAGGGTGAGTCACTGGCAGCATGTTGAACGTCCCACATGGCAGCTACGCTTATACTTTTACTGCACATTGAAACAGTTTTTGTTCTTTCTGAACATTGTTGAGTCAAGCCAAGCAGAACACAATACTGAAAGATATTAAAAGGAGCAGAGTATGATAGTGTTTTTGTATACATACACCTCTTCTGTCTTATAATTCACTACTGAAGTACATAGGGCATTAAGGTGCTCTTGCCTTAAAGCCAGTTATTTTGTCCTAGGTTCAAACTCACCTTTTATATATAAATCTTCATTGCGATGGATTTTTTGAAGTAATGGCTAGAGTCAGCACATTTAATCATTTAATCTGTGAGTTTCAAAAGTACTTCAATAAATATAAAAACAAACACCATTAATATTCTTGTCTAATGTTCTGTATTTACAAGTTATTTACTAAAAAGTTTTATTTATTTATTTGTTTTTTAAGTCTCACATTCTCTCAGCTTGAATAAACGCAGCGTGTATGCATGAAGCCTGTCAGGAGAACCAGGCTCATAATCTTTTCAAAGCTTACATTACATTATTTTGGGGATATTGTATTTCATTCAGACAATGCTCGTCACATGTGTTCTACTTAAAGATCAGTGAAAAACAGTGTGCCATACAAAGAAACAATGCAGTAGGAATGGACACGTGAAACACCCATGCCCATCGGCAGGCTCTTACTGTCAGCAGGGCAGGGATTGAAACGGACCTGTCCTATTGATGTGGGTATTTTCCTGTTTCCCCGGTGGCTGCACCCACCATAGTCATTTGGATGATGAGCTTGATCTACTGAGAGAAGAAGCTTGCACTGTTTGTATAATTTGATCATCTCATAAGAGTAGTGCAGCTGAATAAATACTCTCTTGGTCAGAATGTACGTGCCTCCCGGGGGACTGGTGGGAGGGTAATAGAGGCTAACGAGGGATACTCACTCATTTTTTTCCCCTTCTTTCTCTTTCCTGCAGTTAACCTGTTGGATTCCAAAGCAAGCCAAGGGGAGTTGGGATGGATATCATATCCATCACATGGGGTATGTATGTCCAAGTCAACCATACGTCTTAGTGAGGGAGAACAGGCATGATGTACAGTAATAGTATTTAATATGTAAACTTTTTCTGTCTTGAGGTTCTTTACATCGATAAAACAAAAAATATATAATTTACTAGAGGTTTGGGGAAATAGGAGACATAAAGACAGTTTCAGGGTGTTTAAAATAGATAATTTATTTTTATTTTTAAAACCCAAAATACCCAGTAACAACCATGTTTATTTATCTTACTGTGAATTGGCCCCAGGGGCTACTTAATCCAACCATTATTAAACTTTATTAAGTGTTAAAATTATTTCTTGGCACTTGCTGAAGGTAATCCAGTATTTTTCTTCATGTAGCTGCCAAATCTTGTTTCCGCTTGCTCTTTTTATTATTGGCACTGTAAAATATAGGCCATACCGTCCTTTTAGTGGATGGTTAGAAGTGCATAAACTGAATTTAATATATGTTTGTTTTGTATGTAAATGCCGTGTTTGTTGGAAAAAAACCTTTTAAACAAAATTTTAGCAATAAACAAATTTGAACAGTATTTCATAAAAAGTTGAACACAAAGTTAGCAAAAAGACAGGAGAGCACAGGTGCGGGCTTGGATTTCATTAAAATTAATTGACACAGAAAAACCAAAAGTAGCAAATGCAAAAGACAGATGCTAGTTTATCAGCAAACAACAAGATTTGACAAGAAATTAACTACACTCTAATATTTCACTAATCATTAAATCATCATTGGAATTTCTTTCTGCACATGTTTGCCGCACAATGTTAGGTGATTCCAGGAATCACTTTCTACATGCCAAGAAAGTTATATTCTGATTAAAGTTTTATTCTATAAATAAGTTTTATATAATTATTCACATAAACACAATTATTACACAATTCTTCATATAAAATCACATTAAAAAAGCAGTTATTTAATAGCAAAAGGGTGCAATTTCTAACAAGTAATATGCAGATCATCAGGAATTTATGTTGAGATATTCAGTAATATAAGTTTTTTTTTTTGTTTTTTTGAGATGATTAGTAAGATGATGACAAGCATCATCCTACTAAGATCATTTGTCAAATTATTTATTGTTTTACATGGGTATTGCAGGTTTCCATGATGTGAAGAAGATAGGTAACTGTGACTCTCAGCTGACATGGAGTTTGAGTTATTGTAGTTAGTTTTCATTGTTAGTAGTTTTAAGAGCAGGCTCAAATACTGGTATGACACATTTAATCTGTTTTATTTATCACATCTCATTGTCATACCTCATGAAGGAGAATTCAGTAGATCAAGACCTTGAGCTAAATTTTCTATAATTACTCATGACTCTTACCTAGTTTTGAGTGATAAGCATTTTGCCCTAAGAGCCATGCCCTCAAAAATGATTGCACGTAATGTGCCAGCACAGCACTGACACTGATGGATGGGTTCCCCGCCTTCTGTCGGTGTAAGCACAAATCGGCACGGTTAAAGCAAATTGGGATCTAAACCCATCAGATGCTCCCATATGGATTCCTGCCCCACTATGGACAGTAAATATAAATCGTCTCAGCGTGGTTCACTTTTTTAAACATCCAGCTCTGTTTATTATGGTACGTCCAAATTGCACCAGGCCTTAGTCTGGGATTCATTACTTGCGGCAGCAGGGCTTCTTCGCCTTTACTCCATGATTACCCAGAGTGCCTGGCTTGTAGCTCAGTGCCGACATAGAGATCATCTGTACTGTGAAAGGAAGAGATGTAGGAGATGATCATGTGCTGTAGATTAAGGATTTGATAATGCCTCAACACTGTACATTAGGCAAACTAATCCTGGATCAATCCTGGGAAAATGAAAGAGTGAAGCAGCCAATGCGTGGCATGACTCCATTACTGCATTTAAATCTTAACTCGATTTAGCTACATAAAAGATTAACATTTCGGCACAAAATGGTGGGTATTTTGAACTGCACAGACACATAACATCCTGAAGCCCAAATAGATTGAGTATGTTGGCTCTGTGGAAAAAATCATACCATTTGGTAAAAGAACATAACTGCAAACTCCGATCTAATAGCCACAAATTAGATCGTACTTTCCTTCAAAACCAAAAGGAGCTGGTTCTCAGAACATTCTGCATATTATAATAACAGTATCTATTTCACGCAATAAAAATTGTGAAGTAATGAGTAACATTATAACCTGCTGGACGCCAAAGACCTGGCCAGTACAGAATGTCCAATTCACTACAGCCTAATATATTGTATGAACTGGACGGAAATTCCCATATTCTGCTTTACTTTGCAAACTATTGGTCTTTTTTCATCTATTCAGACAAGACCTATCCTGTACTTATAATTTCAAAAAGGTAATAGTAGCAACTTAAAGCCAAGCAATTTCAGAGCTTCAGTATGTTTGGACTGTGAAAAGAATACCAAAAATGCATCCAGCTGTATGAAGTGCGAAGAAAAGCTGCTGTATAAACTGGGATTAGCACATCATATGGCGTCGGTGGGGTAAATGGCCAGAGCAAAATGTGTTATGGTTCCACAGTCATAAAATAGCGATGAAAAGGCATTGACTGATATGTTTCAGTTGTCTTGATGGCCTAATGTAGGAAATTTTAGCTGGAGAAACATTTCATCTGCTTCTGCTGTTTTTAGCCTTGGTGTGGGAATGATGTGGACGAAATTGAAATTCTGACATGAAAGAAGTTGGAAAAACTAAAATTGAAAGAGGAGGGGAAAACAGAACAAGCAGCAGTTTTAGGACACTGGTGGTATTGTATTAGATACTGGATATACTTGTTGTTATAGTTGAATATTTGAATTATGTCAGGTAACAGAAGTAAAATTTGATGTGTCTCTGTTATACTGTAAATCATAGATGATATCTAAAGGTAGATCTGTTCACAGTATCTTTTGTCCTAAGTCTTCTGTAATCTTAGCACACAAATGTGTAATGCACTTCTTAGAAGAAAATGAGGCTTTAATTTTTCATCAGAAGAATTATAATGAACAAATTAGGATTTTGCTAGACTCAATTTTGTCTTCTGTGTGAAAAGTAAGTTCATATTTGACACCTGACGCTCCTGGACTTAAATATTAATCTTTTTTTAACTAATGCAATTTGACTGTAATACAAGGGGGAAAAAACTGTAATTGTATCTGTGAAACATAAGCCCTCTTTCAATTTGTCCTTTTTCAGACTAGTGCCAGAGCTTCTATAAGTCAAAAGTATTTACCAGTTGGTCTGTCTTCACAGAGAGAGTATACATAGAGAGAGAGAGTTGGACACAATTCTGCCAACTGTACCAACTGCTGATTTCTATGTTTCCTTGTTGCTTTCCTTGCTGCAGGGGGATTATCGATGTAAAGTGATATTTGGAGAAAAACTTTCAGTCCATTTCAGTCTGCCTGTTGAGTGTTAAGTTGCAAAACAGAGATATAATGTCTCCTTTTGTAACTAACAGAGATCCTACATGGTTAAAGTGTCGCTTGACTCTCAGAGGTAATCACTCTGTAAAACTGTTACCTGTTAAAAGAAATGTCCAGACAGATGTATGTGTGTGTACTGGTCTACTGTTGCTGCTTAGCACAAAAAGTGGCGTAAAGAAGGGATACAGGAGGATGGCTTGTGCCATGATGATGTCATACTTGAGAGGAGACCATTCCTGTAATTTCCTATTTTTAAGTGTGTGATCTATGTATCATATATGATATTTCATTTACTTTGGCACCCTGGTCTAGACCTAGTTCTTCACTGCAATATGATAATGTAATGCAGCCCATGCACCTGGATTCAATTTGGGGCATCTAGTACACTAGTGAACACAAGCTGGCAATTCAGAAAATACCTCATGGAATGAAAGTTACTTTGACAAATCACCACTTGAACTTTCCAGTGATGTATTTGACTTTGCACCACTATTCCACTTAGTCTGGTTGGAAATTCGTAAACACATGACATCAAAAACAGTTTTCATTCAACTGTGGTCATAACATTTTTGTCGGATCTCCGGTTCGAAGGAAACTGCTCGTTTACAGTACCATACTGGGCACGGAGCTGCTTATTAAAATGAACAGGTAATATGCTTAGAAAGGCACAGTGTATTCAGAAAATTATTGGAGTCACAATTTGTTAATTGGAGTTACCCTGTGTGTGTGTGTGTGTGTGTGTGTGTGTGTGTGTGTGTGTGTGTGTGTGTGTGTGTGTGTGTGTGAGAGAGAGAGAGAGAGAGTATAAGCACAGAAAGTTCAATCCTGAATCTGAGTAAACTAACACAAGTAACTAACTGTCAGCTTCCTTTCTATAAATGAGAGAAAAGTACTGTAAGAGATGGCACTGCTGTTTATTGAAAATGCTGTGAACGTAGACACACTGTCGCACTGATACATACTAAAAGGCAAGAAGTTTTGATTGAATTATAGATGACAAGGCAATTCCCTTGAAAGAAAAACTGTTTTAATCCTACTAATGGTAAAATCGGACTATATGATATAGGGAGCATATTCATCTATGGGTTCTAAATATTCTATATTTACATTATTTAGTACCTTTTAAATGAAGAAAAAATTTTGTATACTACCTTGTGAGTATTTTACTGTCATATGAGTGGAAGTGGGTCAGTCAGGATCAAGGGTTGTCAATGAAAGGCAACATTAAACAGGTATGATTTGGACAAGACAGACTGTTTGACAGTGCACTGACCGAGTTTAGATTACTAACTTTTCATCACAAAGTTTGTTAGAAAATGCTATGATATGCCAATGCTGAAATATCCGTAACAGTCCCCAGTAATTATTTGTGTCTGTGGGACCAGGTGGAATTCGTCAGAATTGGACATAGATTGCAATTTTAAAGAGTTCAGAGCACATTCCTAATATCTTGTAACTCATATTGGATCTGGAGGTTACAACTGTAGACCATATGATGGACGAAGTATTACTTTGAACACATATGATGTGTATTAGAGCTTCAATTACTTAATCGCAAAAGGCTGCAATTTACTACAGGTAATAAACGCATAGTCAAGAATTTACGTATAGCTTGTCAATAATTTAAGTGTTTGTCATTTTTAAAATAACTTATGAGGGGCTCAATAAATATTGGAATAACAATCATTTGTTTCATTATTTGATGTTAGGCTGGATAAATATGATTGAATACTAAGTGGTAAATTTAATTATTAAACATTTAAACATTTTAGTTTAAATCGCAATCATGAAATGTGTCAAACTAATTGCAATGTGATTTTTTGATAAAATCGTGCAGCCCTACTGTAAAAGAAAGCAGTTGTGCATGATGTAATGAGTCACAATCCCATTATATCAGAGGTCAATTCATTATGCTAAATGTTATTCATGAACAAAAGTATAAATATTCATTTTAATCTTTCAGGTGACTCATATTGGTATCCAGTGGCCCTGTTCCACACTCATAACCACCATACCTGTTTCCTTTTTTGTTTCCTAGTGGGAAGAAATCAGTGGTGTGGATGAGCATTACACACCAATTCGTACCTTTCAGGTATGCAATGTGATGGAGTATAGCCAAAACAACTGGTTGAGAACCAACTGGATCCCTCGCAGTTCTGCTCAGAAGATCTATGTGGAGCTCAAGTTCACGTTGAGAGACTGTAACAGCATCCCACTGGTGCTTGGAACCTGCAAAGAAACCTTTAACTTGCACTACCTGGAGACAGACGAAGACCAGGGCAGTAAGTTCCGTGAGCACCAGTTCTCCAAAATAGACACCATTGCGGCTGATGAGAGCTTTACTCAGATGGACCTTGGGGATCGCATTCTTAAACTTAACACAGAAGTGCGAGAAGTAGGTCCAGTCACTAAGAAAGGCTTTTACCTGGCCTTCCAGGATGTGGGGGCTTGTGTGGCGCTGGTGTCAGTGCGGGTATACTTTAAGAAATGTCCTTTTACGGTGCGGAACCTCGCCATGTTTCCTGACACAGTGCCCATGGACACCCAGTCATTAGTGGAGGTGAGGGGCTCCTGTGTCAACAACTCCAAGGAAGAGGACCCTCCCAAAATGTACTGTAGCACAGAGGGAGAATGGCTGGTACCCATTGGGAAATGTTTGTGTAACATTGGTTATGAGGATCGGGGAGTCACCTGCCAAGGTATAGTCTTTTCTTCCTTCATTTCCTATTTGCAGTGCCTTTCATTTCACGGCCCATTTTCTTTCATCAGCATAATGTACTAACACCAATACTATACGTATACACACACACTCTCCCTAAATGAGGTACAGAAGCTATTGTTGGAGTTTCATTCATTTGTTACTTTCAACGATTTATTTGTTGTCTGCTGAGAATATAAGTGATTTTAAATGTGTAACCGTGTCTACTATTTTGAAGAACAAAAATTGCTTTTTCTCACAGAGATACAGACACCCCTCTGATCTGTAAGCCATAGTGGGTGTGTGTTGGGACTGAGGAGTATGAGCACTCAGTCCAACGGAGGGAAGATAGATCTGTGGTGTAGGCGTCCACAATGAGCAGCTTGAAGCAGTTAAGATTGTGAAATACTCTTCGGTATCACCTCATCAGGAGTCAGAATAGATGTGTGTTTGTCATCCAAGACTTTGTGTTGGACGAGGTGTGTGTGCATGTGTGTGTGTGTGTGTGTATCAAAGTTTTTTTTTTTATGTCTAGTGAATATGCCTATGAAAAGAATTTGCTCTGCAACGTGGAGAAACAGCATAATCGTCATTTGCCCATAACCTTTTTTTTTTTTATCTGGGCTATATATCAAAAAAAGCTTTGCCAAAAGAATGCCATATGGATGATTTTCAAAGGAGTATTAACTAGTAAAGAGCATGGATCTTCGTTGTGTGTTTGCGTTCTCACTTCCGGCCTAGACTCATTTACCCAGTGAGCTGAGGGAATGTTCATACAGTACATGACTCAGGGTGACACATTTGGTTCACTTGGATATTTTTCTGTGGAAAACGGAACTAGTCCAAGTGGAAAACAGACCAAGTTTACAAACTGTTTCACTGATTCAAACTAGTGAAAATGAACAGCAGGTTTGAAAGCCACGGCAGATCCTGTGAGTTACTCTGCCCTGGCATGCTCTTTCGATAAACGTTATACAGAGGAAGAAATTATGCTCCTTCACTCCTTCGGGTTGAAAACTGTATTTTGTTATACTAGATGTATGGACAGAGTCCATGTTTGCCAGATTAAGAATATTAAATGAGGAAGAACATTAGCCTAAGGATGGAAGCTCATTACAGGAAGTGCTGTCTCAGAGTAAAGATACTGAACCATGTATTTTGGCTGGCGTGTATAATTGTGAGAAGAGCTGTGTTTGAGAGGGTTGATAATAAATTGGCTGGCAGCTGGCTTGTAGAGAGATTCAGTCCTGTCTGTGGTATTATTTGAGTTAAGCCTGCTCCCAAGAGAAATCACTACAGCTCATAAAGTGCCCTGTATCCCTCTCCTCCTCTCCAACTGGGCCTCAAGATGTTTTTCAGTTCTGGAATTCTGTGTGATACTTTTTCGATGTTCATGGATGCGTGAGAATTGATTGAGAGCCATTGAGGTTGAAGATGTGTGGGCCTGCCATAGAAATAGATGCATGGAGATGTTATAAAACATGTATTCTAGGAAACTGCTGAAGGATTTGATGATTTGTTGGAAATGAAAAGGTACATCTGCTATAAAATTTTTGTATGTGCATGAAACGTTGTACATCGGCATTTCATAAAAAGAGTACTTAGATGTTTTATATTTGTGTTTTCGATTAGTGAAGTATTTAAATTTTATTGTTATTAGTCATGCAATTAGTAAATAGCATTGGTCATAAAATGGTCGTAAACTGAGAATTAGTAACATACTTTCATTCAAGGATGAAACATTTCGTTATTTTGAACAAAATTTAAATTAAAATAATAATAATTTGTAACAGTTTGTTACAGTACGTTTCAAAATTAACAATATTGTCAAATAGTGAATGGTAAAATACTCAGTAGCAAAAAAAAAAAAGATCTGTTATTTGTTATTAAGATGTAAATATTTTATACTTATGAATAACTAATAACTTTTTATTTGCTTTTATCACTGCATCCAACTTGCATAGATTCTGGATTTTCTAATCTGTAACTGACTTTGTGCCATGTTGTAACTCAGATATGATAATGAAGACTAAAAGGGTTATACTAAACTTTTTTTTTCATATGAGACGCAAACTTCCACTTGAGTACTATATTTACTTTTTCTTGTCAGAACTCATAATGCTGCAATTTTTATTGTACTTTTGCAATAAAATGTTGCTTATAAAGAATAAATGTAACACAACAACAACAATAATAATAATAATAATAATAATAATAATCTGCACCAAAAATAAATGTAATTTTTTTTTAAGTGCCTTTGACATGTTTATGTTGGGATTGTTTTTTTCCGAATCTATTATTCATCAAATGCAAACCATAGAAAACATATGTGATTTTTCCCCTTTTCTCATTTTACCCTATGAAAGGAATGAGCTGTAGAAGGGGCCAAAAGGACTTTTTTACTGAAACTAAATACAAATTCTGATGTCTGAGGCCTAACCATACATTTGAAATAGTTGTGCATGGTCATGCATTTTTGCGCTCCAGTTTTCTAGCCTGTGGTTTGGCATGAACTTGATGCATCTGAAGGTGACTGCTCCAAACAGTTTGTCAACCCCAACACTGCTTTGTGGTGTGTAAAACCAGGCGCCTGACAAGTGGTTCTTTGTGTAACTTTCATGTAAGTGATGATGACAATACAATGAGCGAGACTGAGTGATGGAGTGAGTGCATTAATGAGTGAGTAAGCAAACAAATGAATGAGTGAGTGTGCTTGCTCCAATTGTTTTTAGATAAATAATCATTTTTGTAGTATTGTACTGAGTGGAGACTTGTGCATTATCCCCCTGATTACTCTGTAGTGAAACAGCAATAATGCCACAGTGATTCCCCTCAGGGCATCATCTACTTTTCCATGTTCTTCTATTTGTGTGGTGGTTGTGTGAAAGTTTAGATGTATTTGACAATCTCTTATTAGTTTCGGGGCAGACTAATGGACACTAATAAGGGCTTGTATTACAGAAGTGTGACAGCTGCACCTCCATACTCATAAGCACATTTGTAGGGGCAGAGTGTTACTCAGAGCTCGCTCTGCAGGCCTGCTGTGTTAATGGATTGATTACTGTGTGGAGTCCAAGTGTCGCTCTAACACAGATATTTTGAGGTATGCAGATGCAGAATTTCATCATCTTGAGTGTGGATCTGACACATAGAGAGGACACAGCACTGAAGGAGATCCTTTGTTGAATATTTCATGTGCTGTTGTATTTGAGGAGGTAGTTGTGAGAGTCAGTATATTTGCACTGGCAGACAAGTTGAGAATTATAGTTTGCTTAAATAAATTAATAAATGTGACAGTGACTTGGCTTTGGATATATGTTAGACAGGATCTAACAAGGGTCAGCAAGCAATGACACTTATAAGACCACAGTATTCAAATATTAAACACTTGCAATATTTGAAATGGTTTAACTATTCTAACTGCTGATTACCGTATGCAGTAGAATTAATTTTACCCTTTGTTGAAGTGAAAGCAAATTAATGTGAGTGTTATTGAAGGTCACTTTGTTCATATTACTAGATAATTAACCTGAAGTAGATTTTCTTTCTTTCATTGTCTACTATAACAGCATTAGCAACACAAAGATGTGAAAGTATCAAAAGTCACCTTATTATTAATTCAAACGTTGTTAATTTGCTTTCAGTACAGCTTCTTTGGCAGCCATTCAGTACATTCTGAGCCGACATGAGGGTACGGTGTGTTACGATAACGAACCTAAGCGTTAAAATCTGTATTAAAGTCTTAACAATAATTTGATCTTAAAACAGCAAATAAAACGACTGTGTGATCCGGATGTCTGTCTGCTTTCTGAGCTTCCCATGTTCTCAGCTGCCACAGGGCTCCTTTGAGAGCCGCAGTGGTTTACATTCCTCCTGGCTTTACCAGGATATACAATCCCCATGCTCACTATCCCTGATTAGTTATCAGATCTTATTAATGCTGCTCTAAAAAGTGCAATGGGTATTTTAACAAGCCCTAAAGCCTTACTGAGTGAAAGACACTAGTCCAGAGATCTGTGTTTAGTGCACACTGACCTTATTCTTACATTTCAACAGTGAGGCAGTCCATGCACTTTGGGTCTAAGCCTTCAGTGAGGTCTGTGTGGCTAAGAAAACAATTTTGGATAAAATGGATCACAGTGTGGACATCACATATTGCAGAGCCTAGTGCGTAACAGTCTTAAAATAGAAAGAGAATACCGGACCACATGTAGCCATTAACAAAAACAGAGATGCAATTAAAGAAATCCTATTTCTATTTAAAGGACCAAAAAACAACACACCGATATCCACATGGTATTGTCATTATGAATTAACAGTGAACTGAAATAACATACTAACAAGAAAATCCATAACACTATAGTATACTTGTTTTACAAAAATGTTTTTCATTTGCAAAATGCAAACTTTGGAAAATCAAGATGTTCAAAAAATTGCAAGAGCACCATCTATACAATAGTGCAAACAAGGCTTCTGTTAAATAAAGAGAATTTAAATAAAAGTTAAATTTAATGAAAAAAAATGTCCATTGTAATATTTGATATTGATGACACTTTTAATATTTTTGCACAACTTAGTGAATTCTACTTTCTGGACAGAGTAAATGGGGAGCATTATTTTTGCAACATGAAATGCCATCACAACATCACTAACAAACTCAAGTGATGTTGATGAAACTGATGTGATGAAACTCAAATACAACTTCTTTCATTAATATAAATATTGATATGAATTACAGAAATTATGTATAAAAATTGGCCAAGCACTAATACAGTGCACAGAATCTAAGAAGTTGTAGACGTAACCTGATATACATAAATACATTGTACGTTGTCATACTAATAGATAGTTCTGTCTTCGTTTTGTCATTAATAAAATGTCTTCTCCCATTGCAACAAGTTAATATATACAATATATTTGTTTAAATCTGATATGTGTAGGCTGTTGGCATATATATATTTTTTTATTTCACAGCTCACAATCACAACATGAGATTTATTTTTGTATAATGTGTGCATAAAATGTGTAATTGGCAAAAAAGAATAATACCTAATAATAATAATAATACATAATATGCAGCTGTGAGAATATGACCACTTTGCAGTAGATCTCAGTCTCAAACTTGAGAAGAAATTGCAATTGACATAAAAATCCTCCTCCACCATTTTCTTTTCACTGACAAAATCTTAACAAAAGAACAGAATGAAGAGAGGGAAATTATTGAGAATATACATCTCAACACAAAATATACTGTTTATGGAGGTTTATTTATACAGCAGAGAAGCCTTTGCTGGTTTTGAGAGTTCATCAGTGCATTTCAGAGAGATTTGAATGCTTATCTTGTTTGTGTGATGCTCTGTCTCAGGGTCCCGTTGTTGGTTTTTTTTTTTTTTTTTTTTTGCTCTAATTTATTCCCTCTGTTTCCCTGCATGCCTAACATGAGTATTTCTTCTTCTCCCACTGATGGGACTGAATTTTTTTGCACGTCATTATATGTCCATTCAAGAGAGGCTGTTCTACTTTAAATGCTCCTTTGTGTATATATAAAACAGATGCTTCATTTGAACACTTTACTGCTGATGGTTTTCCCTCCTGATTGTTTAAGAAATTGTTCAGTATTACGTAGAGACAAGAGGATTTTATCTCCTTTGTAAGAGACCTGAGCATCTATAAAATCAATAAAAGCTTGAATCAAAAACAGTGCCAAATCAAACTCTTCTTAAAAACAAGCTCTTTTTAATACTGGGCAGGCTAAAAATGCACAGGTCTTGTTACTGTAAAGAGTATTGTTTTATTGAGATGCAAAATAAAGGTGCTAAAAATGTCCTGCATTTTCTGTCCTATATTTCATGCATTGGATATTTCAAATAATCTGCTGAAGCTAATCCTCTATAACCTACAGTATTGTAACCATTTGACATTCTCATATAACATGTAACATTAGCAATACCCACAGTAAATAAGGGCAGGGGTCCTCTGAGGAGAGTCACTAGACAGAATGTTTTCCTGATTAATCCATGCATCGCTGCTGATACTTTGTGAGGTGGTTAGGGTGGTAAGTTCTGTCTTGGCGGCTGACCTTGGTAGCAGGAGGATCAAAGGCTGGTTTTGCATGCCTAGGCGTCGGTCGCATGCCACATGTTTTCTATCACTCTCCACCCTTTCCCTAAATGCTTTCCCCTGTGTTGGGGGGGGGGGGGGG
>JAAGKR010000902.1:40400-154963 GCA_011419295.1 Clarias macrocephalus
TTCCCGTGTGTTCCCCCCCCCCCCCCCTCATACAAACTTGCAAGGCTCATGTACATTGTCAAGACATTGCTTCATGTGACCCCACTGCTGATGGTCCAAATCATTGCTCCTAAACAATGGCAAAGCCACGGAATAGCCAAAGTGCTCCCACATGGAATGAAAAAGTGAGTGTGAACTGCTCTGCTTTTTTGGACTTGTAATGTTTTCAGGTTTCATTTATATTAAGGACTATGCTGGGACCATTTATAATAATGAGAAAACCAAATGAGTCTTTTGACCAGATCGTAAGACTAGGTCAGTCTGCTTTTTCTCAGACCTGAGAGAGCTATGACAAACAAACATTCACTTAACTTATTAGGAAATGCACTGCATACTGTCATTTTTTTAGTCAAGAGAAATACCATACATATACAATGGCAAGAAATACGCTGAAATTTAAACTTCCTTGTGTGTTTTTGAATCACACATATTTTGAGTGATTACACAGAAACTTATGTTTGAGTGAGCATTTAACTGGAAACTGTAAGAACGCATTTAACTGTCAAACAATGGAGTTTCCTTTTAGGATCACTGGCTGGTTTGTTTATTGTTCATTCATTTTTGGTTCCTATGAAATATTCACACGCTTACAGTTAGAAGCCTATCATACATTCCCAAAATGTTTGTGAGCGTGTGCTGAATTAAACACTTGATGGTTGTTGGTCATTTGACTCTGTGACATCACATTCCTCAAAAAACTGGCTATGCATTTTCCATGAAATGTCATGATGTACTCATAAGCCACTTACAATGCACTTTTCACTTCATTACGACTATCAGACAACTGTCTTCAAACCTTCATGATTTACCCACGACAGTACCTACAGCATCTCATGATTTCTCTATTTTTTTTTTGTCCTGAACCACATAAAATGCAAACCTTTATCACTGTTCTTTTTTATTATTATTCATGTCAGCTTATCTGTTACCAGCAACCTGTCCTGTTTTGGATAACTTCTTATGAACAACTTTTTTTTTTTACATTTAAATTATCACAGTGTGCATATGGACTGTACAGTCCATAATAAAGAGGTAGAAACTACCTCCAAATTCCAGAGAAATTCACTTATGAACAGACAGTGTGTGCACGAGTGTCATATGTTATGCGTCATATCAGAATTGTTGACCCTCGCCTTTGTTTATGGCATACATCATTTTGAACAACAGCAGGATTGTAGCATTGATCTGCCAGTCTTTTGGAACAATCATTTTATGGAGTAGCTACAATAATTTACTTATCTGCTAAACATCAGCACTTGTTCTAGATCTGTGTTTTGTTGTTGTCAGGTTTATTAGGACTCGTGTGTTGGTTTATTGGCTGCCTTTGTCGGATGAGTACAGAGTTGATCCAGTCTCCCATGCCCCTCGACTGTTGAGTTTGCTGGCAATTAGCTGGAGTCGGGGAGAAGATGGGGTCTGTGTGCTGTAGGGAGCAGTGGAGTAGTTCTCGGGTTTACTTAGCTCACACGCATAGCCACAGGCTCCAGTAAATACACAGTGAATAATCACGTTTTGTCTCATGGCCTTGGATGTAAGATGTGGATGGTAATAGTTTGACACCTTTGCAGGACAAACTACCTCCTCGTACATTAGACCAGATACTTTGTTCTTCACAGTGCAGCCATTGCCAGGTTTGCTTTAGGCCTATTATGCTGGAATTATTCTTCATAAACTCAGGTCAGGTCCCAGATGGAAGCTATTATTTTACCTCTGACTCACCGCATTTGGTTTTTCTATCAATTCGAAGTTAGGGGACACTCACTGCCTGACTATTTTTCTAGCTGCTTTTCCACTGACCCTAAAGCATTTTCCACCATAAAGACTAATGTTTGACATTTTCCATGGGCAAATTGAAGTGAGATTGTTTCAGGATGGGCCTGCGCATGTAACAACTGTGCGGGTTAGAAACTCGAACGGTCAAGGCAAGAATAATTCTTTAATTCCTTTCAAAAACCAATTTCCACAGACAGCAGTAAACCAATGAATAGAATGTGATAGAAATTATTTATTTAAGCCAAACCCGTTGGTTGGTTGCAAAACTAAGGGTTGTGGTGCAAAATATAAAATGTTACTGTCAGTATTTGATCCGGCAGTGAGCTATATATAGCCTTAAAGTGGGTTAAAGAATTACTACAGTTTTAACACTTCCCGTTAAAAGCCCAAAGAGATATCTTTATGGTTGAAAATCTATCATTTCACTGTGTATAAGAAAACCTAATTAGATCTGAGAAGGCCATACGGGAGTGATGCTGTTTATGTACTGAGACTAACTGTAGTGAAATCTTGTGGGGGCAAGAGCACTCTAAATAACAGCATGAGTTCACAAACACTGTATTTAGTTGAAGGCACCATTGACAAATCCAAAAGAATTAATTATGGAGAAGAGAATCCAACAGTGGGTGAGATGGGTGTAGTGTGTGCCTATTCTTGCCAGCAAATATGTTGTTGTGGTTGTTGTTATTTTATCAGCTCATCTTCTCTGACTCCATAGTACAGTAGGTTTGTCAGAATTAGTCAAGAGGCGACTTTGTTTAAAGGTTAATTTTCACTTCAAAGATTGTAACCAAAGAACCTGGAATGTAAATCCCGTGCTGCAGATGCAGCCTCTGGGTCAAGCTGTTTATTTGGGATGGCCCCTCTTGCTGGATGGGATGTGGGCTAGAGGGGGGTGTGACTGTGATCGATGAGCGTGCTGCTAGTCTGACAGCAGGACAAGGCCATTCTGACAGCCAGTGTTTCAAGCATACTTCAGGCCGAGGTCCCCCCGCTTGCCTTCCCCTTGCTCACTCCACACAGGAGGAAGTGGTCCATTCACCAAGATAAACACAATGGCGGTCTCTTTTGGCACTGCACAACAACCCCCCGCCCCCCCTCACTAACCCTTTTTTTTTTTTCTTTCCAAAAATCACTTTTCGGATTTGACATGAGTTTCATTAATCAACTATTCACTTAAGCTGCTATGGTGTGCCTTTTCTCTTTGAGGAATGGCAAATTAACATCTGTAAATTACCCACTGAAGCTGTTTCTGTGACCTTTTATTCAGTAAGGTTGTGAAATACACAACTGCAGATAAATTGAAAACCCAAACACTCCCATTCTCTGAATTCTTACACCATTACAGCCCTGGCTTGACATCTTTCCTCATGAGTATAGCAATGTTAAAACAATGCAAGCCCAAACTGGTATTTGTATGTCAGACTGTCTACTCCGATGATCCAATGAGTTACTTGGACTGCCTGCATTCCCTGGGCCCTGTTTTAGGACACATGCTGCCTTGTCAATACCTTGTCAATTGTACTTTGAAGTCAGTGATGAGTTTTTCAGCATTTTGCCTTTGTCAGTGCAGTAGGATTTCTAAGATTTGGTTTCTGGACCACACTGGAGATGAGTGTTATTTATTATTTCATTATTTCCCAGACCTAATAAAGATATTTTAAAAACTATCGCAAAATATGTTTTAATGCTATGTAAACTATTGTTTTGGTACTATCCTCTTTCAAAGCATGAGACTTTTTCTATTTGAGGATCCAAATAGTATAAAAAAAAAATTTTCAATTAATTTCCATGGCTAATCTAGCAGTTTTTTTTTCTAGATAGTTGATTAATCCTTTGGTTAACTTGCCAACAAGTAATGATTATAACTTTCATTTTTTTTTTTTTTTTTACTTTTTACTTTTTATGGTTTCGTAAAATTTACTTATTTTGCAAACAAAGGAAGTACCCACATTAAAAAATATATCAACTATAGAAATATAATCAGTCTTTTGTTTGTCATTTCAACTAATGGAGTCCTTGGGTCAGTTTTCAATTCAGAAATGATTCACACTTTTTAAATTATCTAGTAAGCTCACAAATATTAAATGGTCAAAAATTGACAAATTTCTTAAATATACACCTTCACGCAGAAAATAGGAACCTCTTGAATTTCCGCAAATACTTGAATTTTGTGAGCGTATTATCACTTTATGGGCAGTTGGTGCATTACCACTACATACTGGACTGGAGTATGGCACAGAAGATTGGCAGGAAAAAAGCTTATTACCAATTACCAACACAAGTCATACGGCATTGAAATTCTTTGAATAGTTTTTATTTCTTAAGATTCATTCAGTGCATAAATAATTAGGAAAGGTGATGTTTACTGTATTCTGCTATTAATTATATAATTCATGTAGATTAGATTAATTAATATATATACTATGGAGTGTGTTGAATATGAGTTACTTCAGTAGCTAGTCCAGATTATAAATCAGAAGTGATCTTGTAATATTTATCTGCAAATAAAAATTGCTTATACTGATGTACTGCAACTGTAATAGATGTTGGTTAGTTTTATGTGTCTATGCGCGCATAAAAAAATAAAACTTGCAAATGCACTGGAAAGTGTCATTGCCCTGTTAGCTATTAACATCTGCTCTAGTCTTTCATTAAGTTCTTGTCTGAAACACAACAGATATGAATGTGACAAGTACTCCCAACAAGCAATATGACAAAACTCACTGTAATAAATATTTAGGCTGCTGTCCTTTAGAGGTCAGAGAGCATCAGGGTCTTTGCTTCTGAAATCCTCATGCATAGCAGCTGCGCTTCAGTGGCAGGACATTTTCACTTCTACACAGTGCGGAGAGTCCTATTTTAGTAGGTCTCATCTTAAAGGATTACCTCTCTCCTGACGATTAGGATAGGGCTTTTGGGGATACAGTCCATTTTGACCACGTGCCACCATAATAGGCGATGTATGTAAACATTGTGACATGTTGACACACTCCACATACTAGAGCTGAAATTGTAGTTCCTCAAATATATAACTTAATAAGATGAATAGCAGACTAATCATTTTAGACTTTAAAGTGTTAATTACAGAATCACTTTGATTCATCATGTGAATTTGCAATATTCTGTAATCTCCTCTGAACAGTTGATGCTGAGATGTGTCTTTTCCTTATCCTCTGTAAAGCCTTCATAACTCCTCTAATCTGAGGTGCTGTTAATTGGTGATTTCTGAGGCTGGTTAACTCTAAACGAACTTCTTCTCTGCAGCAGAGGTAAGTTTTGGTCTCGTTTTCCTGGGATCATCATGGTGCTTCATGGGTTCATTCAAATGCATTTGACGATACCTTTCTCGCAAGAACTATTCCTTTATGTCTTAAAATAACAATTGACCATTGTTGGTGTTGTTACTTAGTTACCTAATTCCATATGTGTTATTTCATAGTTTTGAAATCTCCAGCATTGTTTGTTCTAGAATAAAATAAAAATAAAACATTGAAGGTGTGTCCATACTTTTGACTGGTACCGTAAACCTAAAGTATTTCAGTTACACACAAACTAAGGCTCACAGTAGTTAAGACAAGTTACTTTATCTGTCCCACAAAACAGGACAGATAACACATGATGCAAAGTGGAAACAGTGCGAATGAAGAGTAGTGCAAATGAGCTTTTAGTTTATTTAAAGTGACATATGTATTCAGTTCTGCATTTATTTGCATTTGCTTTCTCAAGTGGTGTTGTTACATTTATCCTCATTACAATTCGATACTATTAACCTTTTCGTGTGCACATCACAGAGTTTTTTCATCATATACAGTATAAAAGCAATTTAAAATTGCATACAGATATATACATTTCAGTGTTTATTTCAATGCATAATTTTATTATGTTATTTTACGTTATTATGTATTTTATACATTGTTTGTAGGATCTTTTTAATGAAAGATTCATGAATGAATATTTGGGACACCGGTGTCCAAGCTGAGTTGAACAGATTAATAGCTTGGCTGAGCTGACCTGCAAGTGTTTGTTTATTTATTTATTTATTTTGTAAATGAGTACACAGTGTCTCTTGTGTGTTTGTGTCCCATGGGTTCCCTCTGTGTACTTTTTCTGTTTCTGCACCTTGCCAAGTCCCCTGAGATAGCTCCTAGTGTCCGCATGATTAAGTGGCCTTACTGGCAGCTCTGAGAAGGGCCGGTGCACGTAACAGAGGATTTCGAAATACCTGCACAACCTCAATAAGTTACTTTTTTCAATAGATATTCATTTTTTGAAAGGAAAATCACACCACACAAATCTCATCAGCAGAATGTACTTATAATGTTCTAGATGTACAGCAATGTAACATAACATCGCATCTATCTATCTATAATTAACTAGCTGACTCATTCAGAGTTTCATGATTACAGTTCACATGTAACAAAACAATGTACAGTATGTGGACGGATGGATTTCCATATATCTTTTAAACCACTTACGCATGTGTCAAACGAGTGGGTGCATGTGTGTACAGTGTTTTTCAGAGATGGCATGGATTTGAAAACTAGTTGAAGTAAAAGTTTGTCCATGAAAAGATGCTTCATACATGCTTGAAGTGTGAAATGGTCTTTAGTAGGCACACCAAAGTTATTTATTGTTTTACAGATAACATAATCAAGTCTGTTATATTTAGTTATTTTTAGGTAAAGAAGACTATTTATGTTGAAGTGATGTAATGATTTATGACTCCATAAAAGAATAAGACATATAGGAATTTTAAAGATTAACTTAGAAAGGGAGTCTGCACTGAAAGGGAGTCTGCACTGAAAGGGAGTCTGGGAAGGCACTAAAACATTACCAAAATGGCTAAGAAATTCAACTGCCTTACTACTTATACTTGTATGTTACACATGCTTTGCTCAGGTCCATTCAAATCACTGAGGTGCATTCATTTATAACCATAGAAATAACACTTGCTTGCACACAAGGCATTATATTATGTATTATTATATATTTTGTCACTTTATTGTGCGGCTGAATAAGCATCACTGAAGTCTTTTTAGTCTTTCAATCTGGCCAACAGATTCTGTTCAAGTTGTCAGATATCCCTGTTCATTAATACACCAAATACAGCAAAGAAAAGTATTCCTTTGTCAGAAATGCAGTGCAGGCATTAGGAGGACAGCTCTGAGTGGGATGAAAGGAGAAGGATGGAGGAAGAGAGTAAGAGAGAGAGAGAGATCAGTCAAGAAAAAGATCCACATCATGCTCTTACACTGTAGTACAGTTCAGCCTGGTTGAGAACTTGAATCGCTCCAGAGAAGCTGCAATTTCCACACCCACAGCTTATTAAAGCATTTCAGACTCCAGTGCACCCGCACAGCTCCCCAACCTTTTAGCATGCTCTCTACCTTGAATGCCAAGCATAGTAGTGAATCTTCCAGAGCAGCAATGCGTAGCAACTACAATGGCTACCCGGAAAGCACGGCATTCTGTGGCTTAAAGGTGAAGAAAAGCAGGAGCCTTCCAAGAATCCCAGTCAAGACGCAAAGCGGCAAGATATGTTCATGAAAGCTGCTCTGTGGTGATGCTATCAGGCAGCACATAAAGCCCAGACCCTGAGGCATTATTTGCTTTAATAGAGCCAGCAGATCAGAACTTGTAATCTAGCTGTGGTGAGAATCTCGAAACAGGAGCGCTTTGATATGTCTGCCACTTAAAGAGGGGACAAAAAAGGAGACCTTTAAAGGTTGTGAGATGCCTTTGAGATGAGCAGTGACCTTTCAGGAAGTCTGTTTGAGAGATAAGTCTTTAAACACATCTGGCCAGGGCAGGAGACCATTGAGATTTGAAATGCCACTGAGGACAGTCCACTAAGATTAATATACCCATCATGTGAAATTGAGTGGAGGGCAAATTCTCCAATACAAATCTAGCATAAAGGTGTTTGTCAAAGGGAATAGACCTGGAATGGAGTTTATACATTAGTTGATCTAGTGACTACATTTAAACAAATACTCAGCTTTTTTGTGTGTGTATTATAGTATCAGGCATAAGGGAATGCTTTGCTGTGTATACTGTATCTCTTATACAGTATGTGAGATTTATTACGCAATATAAGTGTTTGGGATAATAATGCACAGTTTTCTTTTTGTCTCTGTTGACACAATAGAACTGCGTTGATCCCCCAAAAATCTGGTGATTGGAAATGACAAGCCCAAACCTGCAATTATTTGTCTATCATCACTGTCTCCTTGTGCTTAGAGTTTGCCAAAGGAATGTCGGTTCTCTGCCAAGGGCTACTCTGCAAAGCTTTGCTGCACACAATTAAAGCTTAAAGACCATGCACATTTATTGTTATGCTCAGGCATTAGAATACTAAAGAAAAGACTTGCTCCCAGTGCAGCAATAGAACAAAAGGCATCAGACGCTATTAATTTCCCCTTAAAGGAGCAATACCATTTGCTTAGCTGAAAACAGCCCATATTACAAAAAACCCACGTGAATCATGTTTTAGATGTACTTAATTAATTATATAGGTGTGTTTACACACAGTGGGTTTGGGGAACACTGTTGCACGCACTTATTCACAACTAGGAGCAATTTAACCTTCCACCCACTGACATGTTTGGGGAGGTGATAGGAAACTAGAAGTAACCCACATGGACGCAGAGAGAACATGCCAACCTCCAAACAGGCAGAAAGCCAAGCTTGGAATTGACCTGGGAACTGCTGAGCTGTGAGACCACAACTATAGCAGCTGTGCTACAAAGCTGCCCTTTGTATGTATGTTTATTGCAAAGCCATGTTGCAGAACATTATGGCTTTGAAAGCAAATGGCTGAGAATTTGATTTATAATCCATGTGTCTCAACACAATCACACTTTTGATTTATTTGCCATGATAGAATCGCATTTGTGAAGGTTACTATGAAGAGTAAAGGCTGGAAATGACAACTTGCCATGCTAAATACAGACAAACCAATTAATATATCAATTTACATTTAAATAGATAGTCAAATGTATCTGCTCCCTGTCATTTGCATCTCGTTACCATACAAATTCCTGTTAGAGACAGGATGCATATGATTATAGTAAAAGTTAATCACCACATAAATTAAACATGTACTTTTAGGCACAATAAAGAGCTGCCTTATTTGAATATTTCTCTCTTTAATTAATCAAAATATCTTCTGTCTTCTGATTATTCCAATGAAGATATGACAGCCTAAAAAGTACTCTTTGTGTGTGTGTGTGTGTGTGTGTGTGTGTGTGTGTGTGTGTGTGTGTGTGTGTGTGTGTGTGTGTGTGTGTGTGTGTGTTTTTCCACTGGAAAAAAAAACCCTGGATAAAACTCCAGAGATGAGTCCAAAAACCCATCATGGTCTGTGAATTCTGGCTGCAGTTCCTCAACTTTAGCTACAATACTTGAGTTCATTATTTTTTTTTGTACTTGTCTGTGATATTTTCTAAAGAATGTATTTACAATTTAAATGTAAATGAACTAGTAGCCTTATTGAAACCACAACCCAGACAAATGAATCACTAAGGAGAAATGAGTGAACAGTATAAATTCATGTTAGGGAACATAGTACACTTTGTGTGTATGTGTGTGTGTGTGCGCATGTGTGTGAGAGAGTGAGAGAGTGTGTCTTTATAGGAGAATAGAATGTCTGTTTAATCGTGTGTACAGAGTAAATTACTATGCAGTTTAATGAACAATGTGCAAATGGAAATTACATCCTGCAGATCAAAGCTAATTATTGCACCAGAGTGTATGAAGCGTCAGAAAATTGTCTCCAGGTGTATGAAGAATTGGCACTTTTATTATTTATCATTTTAATTGAGCTAATTATGATTACTGCTGTTTAGCCTGTATTTAGGAGAAATGAATGCCAGAAGAAGTCCAGAAATACATCAGAGGAGCAGAGGGGAGTTCATCCAAAACCAATATTTTTGCTAAGTGAGATCCATGGTAATAAATAGTCAGCATTTATCATCATCGCCTGCTCTCTTGTCATTTGATGCACTGGGTCACTTAATATACAGCAGGCTCTATTTAGGGTTCTGGCTCTGTAAAACCTAAATATGTGTTCATTATTCATCATATATTTATAAGCATCATTAGTGAAAAGACCTTATGTGAGTACACTTTTTTTTCTCATTGAGAAGAACATATGGAAGCCACATAGCTGCATGGGATTCTGGTTCAGCAGGCGAAGTTACAAGGCCCAGTGCTCTCTGACACGGCTTTGTGATCCCCCACTAATAAGAGCGGTCATGGGCTATGCTGGATTCATTGTCCAGGCTGCAGCATCAGAGGCTGTGGAGAAGCAGAGCGAAATTCCATGTGTGCACCCAGTAGGGGGACATTCCTGTAGGCCTGTGATTTCCTCAGCACATTCAGCACATTAATCCACCGGAAACCCCGCTGTAATCGCATTGTCCTCGGACTTAACTCCCCACCAGTATCTACCATCAGTAGGTCACCTTGTGTCAGGTTGGGAAAAGAGCAACAAGGTGCCATTTAGAAACATGAAACAGGTTCCACCACTCAGTGCTGAGGTGGCACAAATAATTTTTTGTTTTTTTTTTAACACATAAATGCAGTCTATCTCTATGTTTATCAGAACTATAAGATGATCCACCTGCACCGAGAAGAGATAGATCAATAAAATGAAAAACACCCAAAAAATTTCTCACACTTTAATGTGCATCCATATACAGTATATTGCAAAGAATATTACTCAACTAGTGATAATTAAATACCTACTGTTTATTTTTACTGATTAACAAATTAGCTGACAATAGAATAAGATAACTTAAGAATGGGTTAGTAATTAAAAAATGTAGTAGGTTTAAAAATATTGTCATTCCCTCATAAATGTCTCATGATAAGAAATATTATATAAATTTGCATTTTCACTTGTAAAAAAGATTTTACTTGAAGTGTGCCGCTGTCATCAGTAAGTTTTACCAGTGTGTCAGCGGTGGCTAATTAACTACTGCCATTAATAACTGCATCTAGTCATTTCTCACCTTGTCAGCCAAATCATGAACAGTAATTAAGCTACACGCTGCCCTCCAGAGAGGGTTCGTTGTGATGAATGCTTGTGCTGTTGCAGTGAATTTAGAAAATATGAACATTCAAGTAAAAAAAAAAAAAAGCTTTGAGAACTTTAGCTCATTTCCTAAGCATAAATATTAATTAAATCAAGAGATGTGCCTAATTTCAATATCGGAATATCCATCACAGGTAACATCATGAACACAAGAATAATTTTTCAGTGCTGTCATGCACATGCGTATCAAGATGCACTGCTGAGAAATCCTAACCAGAAATGCATAGAATACTTTACATTTTTTTTCTCATTAGCAAAATAGGGCATAACAGATACCCAATTCAGTAGTTGAATAATGAAAATGGTTATCCAGGTAACTGAAAAACTGTTCACATTCCTAACCAAAACAGTTTAATTTACTTCTTTGTCAGGTGAGTAGAGGTGGTCTTAATAAATTATTTACATTTAAAGTGGCCATCGCAGATTGGGTGTGTGAGCGCTACATACATTCATTACATCTTCAGTTTGTCAGTTGAAGATAAACAGTCCTCAGCTGACTGAATTCTGTCAGCCTCTCAAATGATTGGTTTTAGTTCAGCATAAACAAACCTGGTTTTAATGAAGTTGAACCGCGATTAGCAAGGGTCCCTGATTGCTCATTCCTGAGTGTGTGCCCAGTCTTTGTCATGATGGAGAGGCTGAGTGTCTGTGATTAATGAGATATTGTGGACTAGCACGTAAGTGCAGCAATCTGTTACACAAAGATCTCTTTGAGTGATCCTGTTTCAAAGCCTTCCGTGCAAATGAAGTCATTTCACTTCTTTTGAATTGTTTTTTTTTTCATCTCTGTAGATACCGGACACTGACCGGACCTGAAGCTTTTTTAAATAAAAGTCATAAATTTCTCAGATGTGCATGTGAGTGTGCTAATGTGTTAGCCCTATGGATGTGATTTGTTATCACATGGTGCTAAGTGAGAATGTGTGCTGGAGTGTAAGCGAGCATGTGTCGACGTGTATTTGTCATGCTGTGGTGACATGCTGCATGCTTACTGTAGCAGCCACACAATAGGGTGAGACAGTCAGTGCGGCTGCGTGTAAATGTGTGTATCACTGGGACCATGAGAAGATCGATGGGAGGGAGCAGGGAAATGGGCCGCTGTCAACTTGTGTCCTGTCGGCTTCTTGGTGCTGGCCAATCAGTACGGCCTGGTCCTGACAATGCCGGTTTGAGTGTGCATCGATCAGACTTGGGAAGAGAGGCCCACTGCAGGGATTACTTTTCACAGTCAAGTGTACTCTAATCTCCCATATGATGTCTTAAGAAATCCATCAGTGTAACTAATCGTAAGATTCTGTTGACCAGAGACAGAAGATGATCCACTAATAAATCACCATTAATGATCGCCTTGTCCTGTGCATTTGCTCTTCTGCTTCTCTATTAAGAAATCTTGAAGGAGGTACTTATTGATTACATATTTATTGGTGTAAAATATGCCACACGAAGCTGAAAGTCTTTGCTTGTCATTAATGCCCAAATTGAAAGTGTTTTTGCACTCAGAGAGCTTTGGCAGTTTTTCAAGCAGACCTGGTGCTGTTTATGAAGTTGGGATTTGCTGCATGAGCACATCAGAAGCAGGAGCTGAAAAAAAAAAAAAGAAAGAAAGTAAGAAAAAGCTGAAAAGAGGGGAAGATGTTTTTACTACAAGCAGCTTAGGGACTGTATCTGAGAAATAAGTAGCAAGCGAATAACAGTAATTCTAGGTGGATTAGTGACCTCAGTATGGGTATTTCAGTATGGGTTAAATGGTAAATATATTGAAAGAATAAGAGGTAAAATTATGATAAATGCTACCATCTAGAATCTTATTATTAATAATGCATCTTTTTATGTTCTGTAATTTTTACATTTACATTTTAATAGTCAGTCAGAAGGCAGTTGTGTTGAATATGTATGAAGACACCATGTTGAGAGTTGACCCAAACTGTTCAAATTAACCTCAGACTTGAGATAAGATAAGATAAGATAAGTAGAATAGGATGAATTCAAATATTCACAGAGTTTAATTGGAATTGAAACTATGTTGGACAGCTGTAAGTGGGATTGATGAATCTTTGATTCATTAAAAAAATGCTTATTTTTTGTGACTTGTTTCCTGGTCTCACTTAAAGAAGGCGTACAATAAATATTATATAGTTGAAACATCATATTTTCTTTAAAGTAGTCTAGTCATTAAACTTTTCTACTACTTTGTGGGCCCCAACCTGGACATATTGTCATGTTTATTACCCTGCCTGATCCCTATAAGGTTCACTTAGAGGTCTGGCACTGTAGGAGCCATGCATCAGGGGTCTCAGTGTGTCAGAAGAGGACAGCTTCAGGTGAGACCATGTGTGTCAGGGGACTAGGTGAGAAATCGATCTCATGGCAAGCTGCTGGAGTGGAACACTGTCTCTGACCTTCCTCTGAGGTAATTGCCCCCCTGTCTGCTGCAAACATACTGATAATTGCCACAGTGTTCTATAAGAGAACAGAAGCATTGAAGGTCTTTTGTGTAAAAATGTCTAAAATGTCAGCCCTCCTCAAGTGCTGGATATCTAAGGAGGACCCAGAGGAACTCTTTCTGTTCAAGAGTCTCCTGCGGTGCATTGCTGATTCTAAGATCTGAAAGGGAAAGTAGCAGAACGGCAGCTCCATTCACGTTCACCTTGGCCGTACCCCGAGGATGTTGCGTCTTTGCCCTTGCGCTTTTTTATCTAACCATCACTTTGGACTCGTAAATTCAGCCTCTCTACTCTACTGTGCCATCAGAAAACATCTGAGGCTCCACAGGATGGCATTTTATGTAGCACAATGTTAACAGGCAGAGGTTCACAGTTTGTGTGTGCGAGTGCATGTATGAGTATATAATTGATGTGCATCGATATTTATGTGTGTGGGAGAGAAAGGAGGGGTAATCTCAGCAGCTGCTAGTGGCTAGGTAAGAAGAGATGGTTGATGTACACTAGTGTCTGGGGATCAGCTGTGGTGGCGTGTCTCCTCTGGCCCTGACAGCCCTGCTATGCTGCACTGCATACAGTTCCTCTGATTTATGGAGGTGTGCTTCTCCATACTCGCAGCGTTCTCCCTTAAGTGGCCCCTTCTTCCCCACCCGTAGACGAATGGGGACAGGCCAGCCTTAACAAATGTGTGGACACCCTGCCGTGTGGCCTGACATAAGAGATTGATTTGCAGGCTCCTGCGCCGAGACTAGGACAGTGACACCTGCCAGGGGAATCTAAGTTGCTTGCTGCTCTTGTTTGCCCCTGTAACGGTAAGGATGTCACATGACTCTGCTCAGAGACACTGATATTTTTCTGGGCTATTTTATATGCAGGGATCCTGTAGGCATGTGCTTCTCATGAGACCTGCATGTTTACAGCTTCATTAGGGCAAAGTCATAAAGTGTCATTGCCACCCATAAAGTGCCATTACCACATTCTTCCATGTGGATGTATTTCTCTGGGCTGTTTTTTTTTTTTTTTTGTGAATAAAGAGAGCTGCTTGAGTGTTGATAATCATCTCACATCTGTGGTGGGGATTTAAATACGTCTGGTTTGAAGTGGGATTGCTTCAGGTGAGAAAACAGTGTTAAGATACAGTAACTGCTAGAACAGGCCATATGGTTGCAATGAAAAATGTACTTTCTTAATACTCCAGGTTGTTTGGAAAACCCCTCAGAGGTCATGTGGATGATTTCTTGCAACAGCCAAAAAAAGGAGGCTTGGTCAACAAAATAGCTTATTTTTTCTCTATACAGTATATAACCTACTTTGACATCTCTTCTTTATGAAAACTAAAAAAAAAAATCACTAAAACAACATTTTACTTATTTATGTATTTATTTATTTATTTTTATTTACCTCTGTAGATCATGTTGTACATGGAACCAGTTGAACAAAAACAGGATCAGTCTGCCCGAAGATGTCTAAGAAGTGTGTTGTCCTCACATAGTGAAAGTCAGGCTTTAATCAGCTTTTGGGATAGTTTCGTGTCGTAGCAAAATGGGCAGAAGCCCAAACAATTCAGTGTATAAATCAGACACTGTCATTTGCTGTTCTTTGTTTACATTCTGCAAAACTAGTTTCTCTTATCAGAGGTTTTTGTAAGACAAGTTAGTTCCTGTTATTGATTAAATTATAAATGATAATTAGTCACCTGAAACAGTTTGTCAATTTAATGAGAAACTCGAAAAGCAATAACTTCAGTCCAGAAGACTTTCCTTGTTAAACAGTGAATAACTGCCTCCTAACAACAACAACAAAAATCCTAACCTCTTTTTATTCATTTTATTTAGTCTTAGATTATATAACATGGAGCATTTACCATACAGGTTTCTATGTATGAACTCTACTGCTATTAAATGAGACTATATTAATAGCAACATATTTGTCATTGTAAAACTGGAGCTGCTGTCCAAACCATGTTGTTATTTACACACATAATGAACACCTTCAGATTCATGAGTTCAGGCTTGCTGGGAAATGAAATGCTGTAACTTTACTTTCAGTTTAGATACATGCCAAAGGGAAACACTTCAGAGAAGCGTGCAGTTGAGAGAATTATGTTACATGGTAGATTTTGTCAGATTTTGGCCATGTAAAGGATTTTCCAGACCTTTCTACAAATACTGGAAATTGTAGGTAATGTCTTTTTCCATAAAAGAATGTATTAATAAAGTGAAAAATATATACAGTGGTGGACACAAATATTGAGCCAAAAGTGAAATTCAGTTTTTTAATGACACTCATTTTGTTTTAGTAATTTCAATAAAGATAATATGAATAATTTATAATTTTACAGTATAAAATTAACTTGCTATACAATAATGAATATTTCGTATCCTTTACTAAGTCCTTTATTCTTCAAAACCTACTGGATCCGGCTGGACATACAGTAGAGTCAAAAAGACGTCTGCAGTACTCTGGTGTTACTCACCAATCCATGCTTCCTGAAGATCATGTACAGAAGATTTCTTGACTCCTACTGCCTTTTTTTGTTGGGTTTATATCTGGAGATGGCGCACGCCATGGTGAATTCTAAATACTGTTGTCACAGAGAATTTTTTTGGTTAATTAGGACAACTCTTCAGCTGGATAGGCCCCAACTAATTAGTGACATTATCTGTTTTTTACACTGGGAGAACTTTAATACATGGCATATGTTGTCTTTATACTTTTGGCTACCACTGCAGGTGTATATGTTTATTAATATATTTATAGATGATACAGGCAGAAATGTAAAACTTGCACTAAACATTGTCCAACATATTGCTATGGACAGGTATTTGGGATATGCTAGTGTATTAGGTGCACATGAGTGTAGCAGTGATTATGTTATTCCACAGTGTGCATGTGACTGTAGAGGTTCTGATGATAGCTGAAGTGGGCCATCCTCAAAGAAGGCCCAATATTGTTGCTGTGGAGTATTCCAGCTGACCTATTTCAGCACTCCTAAAAGGAGGACACTTCCAAATCACTAGCCCTGTTCATTCAAGCAAGCCTTTGTTCATGGTGCTCTTTCCTCTGCCTACCACACACACACTCCCACTTACACACACACGTACACTCACATATGTGAAATGCATATTCAGTTATAAAATGTGTGGAGCTGAGTAAGGCATAAGGAATTTAAATTCATATTATTTAATTTACTTATGCCCTGTTGCATTTCCACCTTTCTTCATCATTCCTTTAATGTTTTCACATCAGAAGTCTGGAGGAAGGGCAATCCAGACACGGCAGATAGAAAAATCATCTGCCTGAATTATGTTCATCATCAGTGTGGTAATGGACATATGGAGCACCTCCCTTTGCTGTTGGCAGTTATTGTTGGCACATTGGGACACAATAGATTGACAGACAATAAGTCACAGGCTTATAGATCCCTCCCCAACACACAGCTTGGTTATCTTGCTTTCATTTGGCATAGAAGCAACACAATAGCCCGAAGCAGGTTATTTGGACACGAATGGGAAGTTTTATGGCTGTTGTTTGCGTACTGAAAATAATTCCTCTGTTATCAGTCACGGCCATGTCTGACAGTCAGCGTACATTAAAAGTGACCAGCACAATCCCTGAACCCTTGGCTGACCCTGCTTTGCTTTTGTCTGTTGGAGAGATTTATCAGTAGCAGAGGATTCCGTGTGGTCCAGCGTCTCCAGAGGAACGGTGGGCCGCGAGTGGCACAAAAAGGGGCGGCCATAAACCTGCCACAATGGGGGATTAGGTGGTGGCCAAAGCAGGGCTCCTATTGTGCTGCCTTCTGTCTGAGAGCTGTACATTCCGTACAATAGAGCCAAGAAGGAGGACCGAAACTCAGGCAGGGAGAAACACATTCCAAAAGGCTTTGAAAACTATGCTAATAGGCTTAGTTGTTACAAAGCTATTTCCCTCTTTCTCTGGCTCCCACTCCTCATCTGCTCAATTTGCTGCAGGCATCACGGTGGCTTATTGAGACATGTCAGGGGATTTCAGTGAAACGCTGTCCTAAAATTACTGACTGACCCAGTCATATTCAACAGCTTGGGGAAAAATTATGTAGAAAAGGTTGCAGAACTCTTTTTAGCTCTCTGCTGTCACAAATCTTTGTGTGTGAATATGTGCGTGTTCATGTGTGTACCTCTGTGGATGCAGGGACATGCCCTCTGCAGTAGTTCAAACAAAATGACAGTCAGCCCTAATATACAGTAAAAACATTATATATTTTCTATCGTTTCTGACTTGCTATCATTATTAGGGCTGTAATAATTTAAATCACAGCATCAGTTTAAATTGATAAAATTAACCAGGGCAATAATCAAAAATATGTTATAGAGAGATAATAGATTATAATGCATTATAATAAATTATAAACTGATTAGACTTGTTTCAAAATCAGCTTTTCATTCAGCAAGCTGATTTGCTTGTAAATATGCTTTATAAGATATGAAGTTAAGTCTTTATTTGTCACATATACAGTACATACATTACTGCACAGTGAAATTCTTTCTTCGCATATCCCAGCATCACTGAAGTCAGAGCGCAGGATCAGCCATAATACAGCGTCCCTGGAGCAGACAGGGTTATGAGACTTGATAAAGGACCCAACAATGGCAACCTGATGGAGCTGGGGCTCGAACTGCCGACCTTCCAATCAGTAACTTAGTGCCTTAGCCCCCTGAAATAACACATATCGATTACAGGTTATCAAATTGAAATATATATTTCTATGATCCCATGAATTTGATGTAAAATGAATTAAATATGATTTCTCAAGGTGATAATGTGATACTTGAAAATGAATCACATTATCACCTTGAGAACTCATATAGTACTATATTAAATTAATTTGACATCAAATTCATGGGTATATTAATTTCATTCTAACTTTAGATTACACGTCAGGTTGTCAGGTTTTGTGTGAGGTTTTCTTCATGTCTAACTAACAATTTCCAAAGGAGCATGTAAACACAGACAGAGGAAGCGCATTCGCAGAAATGGCTGCTTTTTTAACGGCTGCATGGTAGAGTATTTTGAGCAACAAGATATTCATTCTTTATAAATCAACAAAATAAACCTGTCACTTTTGGGGGAAAAAAGTTATGATGGCAAGTGTTTATGCAGTGAAAGCTGTTTGAAGCAAACAGGACATTGACTCATTCTAGTATCTCATTCATCTTTAGTATCTGCTTTATGGTCAGAGATGTAGAGTTTATGATCAAGAGTCTATCTCAGGAGCACTGAGCATGCATTACTCTCTGCCCAGTGCTTTGTGTGTGTGTGTGTGTGTGTGTGTGTGTGTGTGTGTGTGTGTGTGTGTGTGTGTGTGTGTGTGTGTGTGTGTGTGTGTGTGTGTGTGTGTGTGTGTGTGTGTGTGTGTGTGTGTGACAGATGTGTGTCTAGGTGCTCTTTGAATGTGAGTCGACCCCTTACTGCTTCTCCTACTCGTTTAGTACACACAGGCAGCTGGAGAACACAGAGCTAAGCTTTGCAGAAAGCACATACTCTTGACCTTAAGTGCTGACAATGGCACCGAAATGCACAAAAAATTATATCTTGGTCACTGTGGGTCTTGCTGCCCTATTGTCTTAGAACTTTAAACAATTAAAGTCCAATGCGGCATTTCTGTAGCAAATATAGTGTATTGTATGACTCTGTAGAACTGAACGGTTAATCCACCAGCACTTTTTTACCAGCTCTCGAGGATAAACTGCACACAGTCTGTATGCGGGCATGAGATTAGACATCATCTTTACTAATTAGTCTATAGTGACTAGATTCAGATTGATTTCCCATTAAAAATCACAGTTTTGAATTGTATTTGTATTTATATGACATTTTAACTGTTTGTATGTTGTCAGTGTGTTTATCTGTCTGCAAATGTGCGTATGTGTGTCTTTCCTGCGGCAAGCCCACTGGCTGATGTGACAATGTGTAAATGGAAAAAAACTGCCTAACAGAGATGTCATCAGGAAAGAGGAGAGAATGAGAGAGGATGAGGAAGAGAGAGAGTAAAAGTAGCTTGACATTAGTATTTAGATTTTAGAAGGGAAATATTGATTTTAATGAGGTGGTACTGTGCCAGCTTTCTCCTCAGACCTTACATGTCTCTTCTCTTTTTTGTCCAAAATTCTGTTAGCTGGAATTTTAAAAATAGATTGTCCAGAGCACTTTCCAGTACTGACGCCGTCTGACATCTCTACATTCATGCCATTTGATGAATCTTAATAAATGCATGCGCCCAAAATTATGACTCACTTTGTCAGATTTACAGTATGATATCACCACAACTAATGTCCAAGTAAATATGTGTTTTCTGTGTGATCATTTTCTTAAAATTGTGTTGCTGTATCTCATTCTAAATAGAGTGGCTGCATAGTTCATTTCCAGAGAGCATTTGTAAGATAACACAGAGCAGAGTTTTAAGCTCATCAGTACCATGCATCCCACTGATGCTTTAATAGGAGATCAAAATGTTTATTGTTGCCCTTGATCCAGCATATTCACGACAGCCGAAGCTAATCAAAATGAAACACTCTGAAACATATTGTGAGCGTACCGTGCCAAGCTCTGAATGAGGGAGCTGTTGAACAGACGCTTTCTGTGGTGCCTCTTCAGTCCCAGATTGGTGTTTGTGCTGGTAACTATAAGGTAATGGTACTAGAGTAGAGGCTTATTCATTTCAAAATGGCCTCAAAGAGTCTCTTCACATTTGGAGCTTCACTTTAGAAAATTGGCCCTGTGTTCTGGACTGCCTAATTAAGCAATCTGATCCTGGACTCATTTGAATGAGAAAGGCGTCTGATGAGCAGCTCTGGGAAGGTGTGGGCATGGGAGCAGCATTGTAGCGCACAAGAGAAAGAAGGAAGGAAACACATGTTTGAAAGTATAAACAGTCCCTGAAGCATAGTGCAAATTACTATGCTAATATCCATCGCAAATGCAGTGGGTTCAGATGCCTCACTCTGCACGCGCTGCCTCTGCTGTTACTGCCATTGCGGAATAGGCTTTCCAAGAAACAGATCAGATCTTGATAATGGCCGGGTCTTGATAGGAGTTCCAGGTGGTGTGAAAGTCTGCTTGAGCTTGTGGGAAAGAAGAGAAGAAAAACCACACTATGGAATGAGGAAATCATTTGTTTAGCGAAGGCTCATGATGTGGCTCTCTTTTGGCAGGACCGCAGTGAGGCAGAACTGCACCGACCTCCCATTTCACCATGATAGAAAGCTCCACTCTCCCCCTTCAATGCACTTTCCAATCTGGATGTGTTCCCTTTTTTGTCCTGCTCTCGCTGTCAGGATCTATTTTACTGTGTCAGGGTTTTTTCCTTGGTCAAGAATGTAGCCAATCAGGAATAAAAAAAAAAAGTGCACTATAATTTAGTAAAGCCAAAGACATTATTTACACTGGGGAAAGGTGAAAACCTTTTCTATCAAAACTGTGCCCTGCTATTGGGGTGTCCAACTGATATAGGATGTCACTAGAGTTGTTTACAAGGCAGTGTGTATTGATTCAGGGTGAGGTAGGCTCATTCTTCTCTGAGAGTGCTATTGTACAGGCTCCAGGACAAACAGAGACTCGCTGACGAGCTCTGATCACATTTCAGGCCACTTTCAGTGCTACAGCTGGGCTCTCCTGTGCACAAGCAGTTACAAATGGCCCACTCAGTGGGAGATTGAGAGTGCAAGGCTAAGCATTTGGATCTGTGATTTATGTGTGCATGTCTCTGCGTGAATGTATGTGGTTCGCATCGTGGGGGCATTTGGCTGCGGGTTTTTCCATAACATTCTGTAGCTTTTATTTAGTCGTTGAAAATGGGCACGAGAGAGAAAAAGAGAGTTTGGGACTGCGATTACTGTATTTACCACTTAGGGTCACTCATCGGCGTGGGTGCTCGATATCGGGATATCTGCTTATCTTTTAACAAAGCATGGGGCCTTTTGGCTTAGTCTCAACATTGCAGAAACACTGAACTAACATAAAGCAAAAACTCCAAACAGATGCATAACCATGTCAATTGCCTCTGATTAACGAATAATTCGGACTATTTCTAGCAACAGTTATACACTGATCAGACTTAACAAGAAAACCTTCTGCCCAGTAATATGTATGTTCCGTGTTCCCCTGTGCCATAAAACCGCTCTGACCCCTTTGAGCACAAAACCTCTGAAGGTGTGCTGTGGTATCTGGGACCTCCATAGATCAGACATGTTTGTCCTGCACATGGGGAATTTGAAGGCCAAATCAACAACTCTTTGCCTTCTGACGCACTTGAGTGTTCTAAAAGCTTTTTATCTTAGTTTTTTCAGTAATTTGTGCTACATTCGTTTTTCTGTGAGATGTGGCTAGTCTTTGCTCCCTGAAGGCATAAATGTCCCTTGTGTACACACAGGGGCGCCGCTAGCAATTTTGGGCCTTATGAAAAAATATGCGACACACCCTAGTAATTTTATTACTAATAAAGCAGATCTCTGGCATGAGCCCTTAGAATCGTCCTAACTTTCCCCCCCTTAGCGGCGCCCCTGTGTACACATGATCCTGTCACCAGTTCAATTGATAAGCAGTGTTAAAAGTTTGCAGTGTTAATGTTATGGCTTATCATTGTATGTCCCAAAAAAGCTTGCCTTCTACCTGAAAACCTATAGGGAAAATATGGGGAAACAGATGGTTATGTGATACAGGTGAAAACAAGTAAATACAATGTGACAGTTCATTTACAAGGCACTGTCACACTAGCTGGCAGAAAAGCACGGTAAGACAACGAGTAAATTCTCTTTAGTAGTACGTAACAGACATTGATCATAGTTAGAGGTCATTTGAGCAGAGACTTCAGGAGAGCTCGGGAGGTGTTCAGGGTTGTTATGGAGCAATTAATACTAACCATGAAACCAGTGTGGATGCTTTAATTATATTTAATATTTTTCCTAATGTACTAGAATGCAGTCAGGCACAGCATGGTGTCCACAAATGACCTTTACTTTGAGCTATTATTTAAAAATAGTAATTCAAAGACTATGGACGAAAATAGTCCCCTAACTTCCAAACGTCTCATTGCCGAAAAGGATTGTTTATATTTAATTATTTTATGGTTTAGTGTTTCCTTACCTCTGCAGATTGCAGTTATGAAAGAATATGTCTCCTTCTTCTTTACAGTAAAGCAGATAATCACTCAACACTTTAATTATAGATGAAGGTATTTTGTGACAGCAGGGAATTGAGCGATCGATCATATTTGCTTAACGTCCAGATTTTTCCCTTTTTGGCCCGTGAAGCTGAAGCAGGCTTACAGGAAATGTCTCTTTTTGAATCACCCCAGCAGAAACTTGCAATCAGTGAGTGGCACTTCTCACCTGGTCTTTGTTCGCCAGTCCCCAGGGAAAGAGCATCTACAGCCCTCGACTGAGACAGATTCAGTTTCACAGGCAATTAGTCTGAACAGGAGCTCCTGAATGAATGCATTTGTTCCTCATAGCCTCCCAGTCATTGTGAGCTACTGTAGGGTTGTAACAGTAAACGTATCCAGCCAGCACTTTCTGCCGTGCCATATTGATTGATGTGGAGCTGTTGACTCGCTCAAGTTCCCTCTGTCACATCCACAGCTTGTGTGATTTTATTGCAAGGTTTTATTTATCATGCACTTTTTGTACAAGTAAACGTGCAGTGTGCACAAATTATGTATGCAGTCACCATTTTGACATCATATATAATGATCAGGCATACTGTACTGTATATAATAGATAAAATACAATTATGTGTATGACCGAACAGAATGTATGCACAGTATATGATAGTATTCAGACTGCAATGCATGGTCAGCAAAGTCTTACAAATATGTCATATCAAAGAACGACTTATTTAAAGACACTTACTACATATCAACGATGGGCGAAATAATATAATCTGTCATATCCTAATTAAGCACCACTCCTCAGAGAGTGTCTGTGTGTCCTGATGAAGACTGAGTGTGTATGTAAAGTGTGTTGAAAACGCCCAGGATGAGAAATCACCTCTGTGGCTCTCCAAAGTCACCCCCCCCCCCTTCCCAGCCTGTTAAACTGGAAGCCAGCTTCAGTGTCTCCTCATAGCACATGTGCAATCAATAATAGCACCTCTCCCTCTTTCTCACACACACATCCGTGCACACATTTCTAAGTGAGGTTGTTAGCTCACTTCCAACCAACAAGTGAGGAAGGCAGCCTCACTTCTATTTCATCGCACACTCTGCACGCTTAGACAGGGATCGCAGGAACAGCCAAGGACTTTGTGTGATGTAAAGGAAGTGGAGGCCACACTCTGGTTAATATCATTCATACCCTATCACTTCACTACATATAAAAGTTGTGAGGGATGAGAGGGACATGTCACTAGGAATGATTGCCTCTCAAGCTTCCATTAAAGAGCTGTCCAGGAGAAGGACTACCATGATGGAAGCAAAGCACCTATTTTTTTCTTCGACTTATAGTTCCAGTGGCCTCATAAGTAGGGTCGCTTGTTTGTGTCATTTCTATTTTAAGGCATTCGATCAGTTTGATCCCTTTTCCTGTGTACTTTTGTAACACTTTCAAGGTTAAGGACTAAATATATGAAGTCATGTTCATGTTTGTCTTAAATCTTGTATTGTCACCCAGATTATCTGTCTATGTGTTTATCTTTGTGTTTCCCAACTTGCCAAGGAAGCATAGTGACACATTTGATTTCCCATAACTTGGGCTAATAGGCATCACTGATTTCTTTTGTCCGCCGGGTTTTTTTTTTTTTTTTTTTACAGTGGCTGTTGTATTCTCTAAGGGGCAGTAGGTTAACGTAAACCCGATTTCTCATATATCACATAGCCTCATGCCTCCCTGGTCTGCTCACACTGCCAAGCCACTACAGAGAAAAATCATTTCACATGCTCAGTAATGCTATAGAACTGCGAGTGCCGGACAATATGTAACAACTGTCACCGTTCTGCTAGTGACAATCATACCCAAGAGAGTCTTGTATTATGTGTTCAAATGATCTTGTACTGCACTCCCGGAGAGCTATAATTCAACCACGCTGCTGTAAATTCTAGAGAGGAGCTATGAAGTGCAATTGAGAAAAAAATCTTCCTGCAGACTTAAAAGTGTTGGTTCGCCAGCAATATCAAGTGACAAGTATTGAACCTGCAAAAAAGAAAGGAGTGGAATGCAGTTGCGTGAGCCCCTGTAATTAGCAGGCTTGTCGTAATTTTTACCCCTTCATTATGTATAATGGAATGGGATTCTCGTGAATAGGAGCAGATGAGCTGCTGAGCACAATTTAATACCAGAGATATTTAAAGAGAGCTTTCTTTTTTTTCCATTTTAAGAGGTATATTTGCATAATTCATGCAACATCTCCTGGACGTGTCACTAAAGGGATAGAGTAGCAGCACATTTTTAAATATGTTTTATCACCAGGCTTCAGTCTGGCACACAATCCCCCCCCCCTTCTTCTTAAAAGAAAAACCCATTCTCATCCTCATTCTCCTCACACACATTCACTCTCCATGCTCTGAGTGTTTTGGGTTGGTTTAAGTCAGTCTTTTCAGTGCATCCACTGATGGATATTGTCATGTGAAATCATCCGGTCCATTAAAGGTGGCAGCGTGGTAATGAGGTAATGGATGACTCTGTTGGTTAAAGTCTTTACGCATTCTAATTTGTCTTCTGCTCATGTTTGTCTCCGCAGCTTGCCGGCCTGGATTCTATAAGGCTTCGTCTGGGAATATGAAGTGTTCAAAGTGTCCCCCTCACAGCTATACCCACAAGGAGGGGGCTGTGCACTGCAGCTGTGAGAAGAACTACTTCCGTGCGGATGGAGACCCTTTGTCAATGGCCTGCACCCGTATGTATTCATAACTGCACGATTACCGGGCTCTCTTTTTAATTATATTGAAATAAAAATGTAAACTGCTCCACAAGACCGCTGGGGATTTGTTGTGGTGTATGGCCTCAGGACGTTGGCGGCACTTTGCATGCTCTGGGGTGGGTCGTCCATGGGTCAGACTTGTTTGTCCAGCGCATGGCTCTTAGCCTGCTGGGCCCCATGCATGGCGGGCTGAGGTGCACCGGGTCCTGAGGTTCACTGGTGCTTTTCCATTGTGGCCATCATTGACTTTTGTCATTGTGCTGTACTGGCTTTTCTGTTGGATTAGGCCAGACAGGTTAGTTTTTGCTCCCCACCGGCATAAATGAGCCCTGGGTGCCAGTAGTGTGTGTGTGTGTGTGTGTGTGTGTGTGTGTGTGTGTGTGTGTGTGTGTGTGTGTGTGTGTGTGTGCGCAAAGTCCAACCTTAACCCTGATGTCAGGACCCATATCTTTTCATATGAGCATAAGCAGTCACATAAGCAGTTATGAATTGGCTTGTGCACACTTGTTTCTCCCAGGCCATTAATCTCCCAGAGCATGCACTACCGAGCGAGTCCATTCTGTTTTTATGGACGAAGCTACAGATGTTATGCAGTCACTTTCATACATTCCTGCATGTGTCAATCCATCGCACCTTATCTATAATTAAAAAATGTGGCAAAAGTGATTTTTTTGTGGCTAGGTCTAAAAATTTATTTTTTAATGTTACAGCTAAAGTAGTCATATAATGCTGATAAATATAATATTTTGTTTGTGGCACCAAGAGCTGTTCTAACAGTTTGTTTTCACCTACGAACTTGCTGTTAATTTCCATATCAGAAATTAGATGCTGTGATAATTTAAATAAGCCTGTCTTTTAAACTCCACGGCTAAAATGACGTTATATGATGAAAGAAGTGAAGCAGCATGAATGCGTTGAATTTCAGAGGTCTCCATGCAGAGACATTTATCTAGTTAGAATCTCCACAGATTCTAGGAAGGTACTCAGAGTAGAATAGATTAAATTGGTTTTAAGAACAGCACAGCAATTAAATTAAGTCTTTTTCATATTATCTTTGTATGTTGTTTTTTTATGTAAAACTCATTTAATGATCTTTAGATATTTAATATAGTTAAACATATAATATTTCTCAAAAACTGTAGCTCACACACTGTAGCTATATAGTATGGAAACAATTATTCTATTGAATATTTATGTGTAAAGATTCCAGCAAGACACTGTGTTTATTCATGGTCAGACATAACAAAGGTCTACATATTTATGCCTGTTTTTAGTATATAAAAATAGATCTGTTTATTTCTACCCGTCTCCTTTTTATGATCCCATAAAACTTGTATTTTCAATAGCATAAATCCTTGACGTGAGGAAAAGGCCTGCAGTAGAAAGGAACGGATGTTACATATCTGGTACATTAATCAATACCATGCACACCATTTACCTCTCAGCACCACACAAACCGCCCTCATATGTCACACTCTCAAAGTCACAGGCTCAGATTGTGTGGCGGCTCAGTGTTGTGGTAGCACTGCTAATTTAAGTCTATAGTGGCCCTGAATGCCACATTCACACCTCAGTGAGCACAGAGCTGAGCTGCTTGTCAGAAGGTGTGTGTGTGTGTGTGTGTGTGTGTGTGTGTGTGTGTGTGTGTGTGTGTGTGTGTGTGTGTGTGTGTGTGTGTGTGTGTGTGTGTGTGTGTGTGTAAAAAATGGATGGCTTACTCGAACACACCTTGGATGCTCCTGCTGGCAGACCAGCCAGTCTGTTAACGTTAAGTGGCACAAAGTAATTTATATTATTAAGTCTAGATCAAAGGATGCTGCGGTCTGGCAAAGATGTTAACCTGTAACTGAATTCCACATTTCCCCTGACCTGTAAGGAGACGAGATTGTTTATGGCTGTTGTCTGTATCGACTTTGTCTTTCTAATTCTTTATGATATTGCAAAAGATATTATTCAATTGTTTTTCATTAGAAAGGAATGTTTAAGTATGTCTGCCGTGCTCTGCTGTGAAGGAAAGAAAGATTTTTTGTTTCAAGTATTTGATATAATAGGTCCTGGGTACATTCCTGGGTAAAAGTCATTTTAACTATGTAAGCATTTCTGTCATCCCTGTAGTTCCCTTCATGATTGATCTTAAATGCTGACTTACGGCAGTGTTAAAATGGATATGACTTACATAATCCTGAAGCATATTTGTGTGTGGGAGTCCCCTTTGTGCAACAAGACTTTACTTAATGCAACGTTGAATCCTTTCCTTATTCTTTATCTTTTGAGGGATTTTAGGAGATCTCGGTCAAAGTTAAGTAGACAGCACTTGGTACAACTGTGCTCTGTGTAAATTCTTCATGTCAAATCAAACGACCAACCGCTAGTTTTTATCTTGAAACATAATCCCCTCTTAACCCTCCGCACACTTACTCACATCTTTAGAGCAGAGCCAGGAGCAATTTAGCTTTGTTTGACGTCTGGACAGATTCGGTGTCTTGCTCCGTGCCTTATCCTCAGATTTCATTTCAAATTGCTCTTATGATCATATGGAAAGAGCAGTGAGTCCCAGTCAAATGTCTAGCCCTGTTTTGTTAGTCTGCTTTTGCAATCAGATGAACTCGGACTGCCTGCATGTTATCCCTGCTTCCTTTTTTATTACGACAAGGCTTTACAATTAGCATTGCAATGTTTCTGAACATACTCATAAAATGTAAAGTAATGCGATAGCATGAAAAGACCTGACGAAAAGAAAAGAAAAGAAAAAAAAAGTGTTTTACTTTTCATATATTCTTATTTACACTATAGTGTTAGGTATTAAGGGAACGTCACCTTAAAAATTGCATATGCTTAATTATAAGATACGGACAGCTGTAAACTCTTCACTGGAAAATATTTTTCCCACATGCCTACTTTTTTTTTTTTCTTAGGTCCCCCGTCTGCTCCTCGGAACGTAATCTCAGTCATCAACGAGACGTCAGTGATCCTGGATTGGAGTTGGCCAGAAGACACAGGTGGCAGGAAGGACTTGATGTTTAAAGTAGTGTGTAAGCGTTGTCTGGCTGGGTCTAAACAATGCGAGCCATGCAGGGGGGCTGTGCGTTTCCTGCCCCGTGCTTCAGGCCTCATGAACACCACAGTGACCGTGGCCGATTTGCTGGCACACACCAACTATACATTTGAGATTGAGGCAGAGAATGGAGTTTCATCTCTGGCCCCTGCAATGCGCCAGTATGCCAGCGTCACTATAACAACCAACCAAGCAGGTAAGGCTGTCTTTACATCACCTCTTACTATGCTCAAAAAGCCAGGGGACTTAGAAGAGTTGATTGACATAAAAAAAACAATTACAGGCATCCCATAGAGGATAAGCTGTGTTACTGTATGCACATTCACATTAAGTCTCTCCTGGATAGTAAAAACATTTTTATATGTTCAAATAACCTTGGAAAAATGTTTTGCCCCAGAATGTAGTCATAAAGGAGACTGACAAAGACAATTCAATTGACAAAGATAATTCCCTGGCAGTCATGTGCAACAAAGCTAAAAATTCCATTTGGGGAGAAGAAAACATGCATTTAATATCTCAGCTTTTTTGATCCTCCTGTTCTTGAAACTTCCTGCGTTATCTAAGCTGTTTGAGCACGTCTGTCTGAAGGTGCTGGTGGACTCCAGTCAGACAGCATGAAGGTCACGATTCCTCAGGTTACTATGAAGTCAGAACCAAGGGCCATCTGCCTTCCATTCCATTAGGGTTTCCTCTCGAAAGATGAGCAGTTGTGCTTTTGAGCCATATGAGGTCTTGGCTTCTGTCTCTGCTGTCAGTTCTGCTCTAACTTTAAAGTGATAGGTGCAGAAACTGGTAGATGATTTAGCACAAGCTTTAGAACTGAGGTTACAGACACTAGAGCTTGGAGCCATAAAACAGTAGGTAGAGGGCTACTGTAGATCAAAGGCTGAGGATTGATAGTTTTGCACCATTTTACCACTGGGAGCTGTTTCAACTCCTAAACCTTGTAAAAACACTACATTGATGGAGAAGAGACTGTAGACATACTTGATATAATATTTAGTCTGTGCAGTATCAGCTTCTGCTCTATAGTAATTAATTTAAATAATAATGGGTTAAATGTATTGCAGCAATTATGAAATGACAAAAACACAAGAACTATTATTATTTATGTAACACAGTCTGATTTTATTTAAGTTTAAGAACAAACATTTTGTGATCAAGTTCTCATTCTGATATTTCCTTGTCAAAACTGATTGCATTCTGGTTAGATGTCATTGTGGTTTTAGCTTCCTTCATGTTGTCACAGCTGTTATGTATTAACAGAATGATTGCCAGACACTGATGCTTTGAGAAAAGCTTTAGGCCTTCAACAAGTCAGGCAGTAAATAAACCTCTGGCCCTTAAATTATATGTTGGAAAACGTTGAGGACACTAAGTGTGACCTAAATTAACTTAAGATAGTTTTCGGAGACACAGTCAATTTATTCAAGATGCTGATATGCAGAGGTTACGAGTTCCAGAGAGCCATGCAACTTCATCTATACCAATACAGCTACTTTAAATGCTGGCTTTGTGTTTCTACCACAAATCTACCCTCACTTTGTCTCTCACATTAAAAGGATTTTCTCTGTTCCATTCTACTGCAACTGCCATTGCTCTCAAGCACAGATGAACTGCTTAGCTAAAATGTTCTCTCACTTTTGGCTTCTGTGATCTCAGTGTAAACAGTGGATATAAATGCGTATTTCATTTGATCTTTTGGGTCTTTTTGAGAGATCGAGACAAGCAACCCCTTTCACCGTGGCACTACTCCCTCGACCTTGGACAAACACTGCAGCTACATTTATTGTCTTATAAAATGCGAATGAAAGCAAGCGAGAGAGACGTGTGAATGTCCAGTCAAATGCTCCCACTCTGCAGCTGCACTCCTCGTAGGAGAGCATATTTACGAGGTCTTACAGGGATGTCAGCACAGACCTTTCCATGTAAACACAACTAGCATGTGCGGCGCAGCCCTAGGGAGACAGCACATGCCCTCTGTGTTAGGACAGTGATCTCCTCTTGGCCTACGAAAACTTTAAAATGTTTGTGTTCTGCCATTTTGACAGGGTGTCGTCAGACAAACCACGGCCTCCTGCTCATTCCTGCCAGCACAGGATGTAGAATTTCAACAAAACTGATGACAATAGGAGAGCTGGAGCTGAATGTGACATCCTTTTACCATTATTTAATATAGTTGGACTGCACTTTATGAGAAGAAGACTTTAGCTGTATCTATACTAGAGTGTTGTGAGATAAATCTGCAGGGCCTATTGAGGAACCAGGAGAACAGAGAGATCGAAAGAGTTCAACGGAGAAGTCCCAACCATATCCATATTGAAAGTGTTTACCATAGGACAATTTAAAACCCATGTGGAGGACATTTGGTGATGTAGTGATCTGCTGATTCTCAGTGCAATGCCTGCTTTTCACAAAGATTCTTTACAAATGTTTATTTCTGAAGCATTTTGTTACACAGTGGGGGGAAAACCTCTGACCCCACCTGTAAATGGTACTGGTCCTGTGCTTTGGATTTTAATCCAGCAGTGGTTGTTGGCGTGGTGATTCATCACTGTGTTTTTGTAACTAAATCTTCACTCTACTGCCAACATGGGCTACGTTGTAAGTGGGTCTCTACTGTACCTCTTTTAATTGGTCTGAAGAATATGTGGCGTCTTGGATGCTGAAGTGCCAAACAGGAAGCTGAGAAAGATGTACAATAGTTCATACACCATAAATCTTGCTCACCATAAACTCCATAAACTGTGGTCCCTATAAAACTTCACTAATACCTTATCAGAATTGTGTGTGGGAGTACAAGGAGCAGACTAGGTCCATCTGGATTCGTTAACAGTAAAAGAGATTCCAAATGGGAGGAAAATCAAAACTATGTAATCACAGTCAAGAAAAACCTTGAACATTTCAAAGAACAACATGTTTTTTCCTGTGGTCTAATAAAATTAAAACATGGGCCAGTCAAATGCCTTCATGGCTTCATTGCTGCCTTGCAATTAGAGAGCTGTAAAACTGGAAAAGAATGCAAGCTAACCACTGAGTGGAAGGGAGGGATAGAACTTTGACTTGAATTATGATCACATATTGGGACCATGTGAAGTACTGAAGCAAAAAAAAAAAAAAAAAAAAAACATATAGTTAAAAAAAGAAAATGTATAAGAGATTGATCAGACCAGAAAATTCTTGCTAGACCTCAACAGACAGGATCCTCATTTGTAGTGATAAACCAGACTAACTAAGCATCAGACAAAGCAAATTATAAACAAATTCATCCCCAACTTTAAAACTGGCCTTTCATAAAGAAAGCACAGTTAGGTCACCCAAAATCACTTCACCAGGAGGCTTAGGTAGTTGAAGTAAAATCGCTGAACTTTCTGTGAACTGTGGATGTAATGAAGTCAGAAGCAGAGTGGAAGAAGCTAATCCTCTTTCTCATCCTCACTCTCTATCTCACTTTATTTCTTTCTCTCCCTGCAGCTCCATCCCAGGTCACAGTCATCAGAAAAGAAAGAACATCCCGAAACAGCATCTCACTATCCTGGCTGGAGCCAGAAAGACCCAATGGTATTATCTTGGACTACGAGGTCAAGTACTATGAGAAGGTGGGGGCAGTTTAATCGCTTTTGACTCTGGACATTTAAGACTAATAGCATTTAACCTAGGGCTAAGTCTTTCTCTGTGGCCTTTTTCATGGAGATTAAGAAGGGTATTTTTTTTTTCATCAAACTTTTGAAAGACATACGCAATGGCACAATTTATTAACATTTTGACTGGTGAGTGTGATGTTTTAATTCAAATCATACTTTCATTCATTCATTATTGAATTCGTTCATTCATTATACTCTTCCGTAGATTTGCCGCATTCTTCATTACCGAATTAATCCTGGGTCATGATGTGAAGGAAAAGAAAAAACACCTCTGAATGAGTCAGTGTGAAATATTTTTATAGATGTGTGTCTCGTAAATTCTTTTTTTCAGGAGTAGCAGTGATATTAGTACTACTTTTCTGTTATATAGTGATATGAACACTACTTATCTTTGTGCTAAACACGCAGGTTCTCTCATGGTAGAAAAGCAATATTAACCGTAAGTCATGCTCTCCTTTCGTAAGTGAGTTTAGTCAGACTCCATCCAGGTTTGCTGCAGCTGCTGTGTGATTAATGAAGCGTACAGGGATTTGGCCGTGATTGATTTAATATGCGGAATAGCAGGGTAAGCTTTGTTGCCCCACATCATTGTTGCCGCTGAGAGCCTTCTAAGGGTCAGTGTTCAGTGGAGCTCTTTCATGCTGTCAGACACTGTGATATCTTCGACTCCTGCATGAAGTGGGTAATGTGTCCCTCAGGCTGCAGGAAACGGGGCTCCAGCTTTGGCACTTAATTGGACCCTGACATTGTGTGTCTCTCCCAAACTGGCAGGGAATCTGAGGGTGTGAAAAAAAGGCCTAGTTTCAAATGGCAATGAGCCAGAAATTTCCCACAGAAACAACGTTTCATAGTCTACTGAGTAAATGACTTGATTCTATGACCACATAGTAACATTCACATGCATGTAAAATATGCACTAAATTGCACACAGGCTTCTGTTGTCTTCAATTGTGGATAAAAAGCAGAAAAGATCTTCGCTTTTGCTATCAGGCCTGAATGATGTTAAATACACTTTACAAAACTATTCCCCAACACTTATTTAACCACCACTATCTGTAAATTGAGTTTCTACAATAATACCAGGCCTTTTTGTGTGTAGTCTGTTGAGCTAAGCAGCTACAAAAATGTTCCAGCTATACTAATAACACAGTTCATTCCACTGGCAAAAAGGAGAGCTGTTGAGGTGTGACTGACTCCTCTGCTTCCTACAGAGGACCTTTGTAAAATGCTTTCAGCCAAACTCCAAATCTCAGCCTGTGAAATGCTGCAGGTTAGCCATAATCTCCTCATTTGTAACCAAAGCCATCTCATCTGGGGCTAGTTTCACTGACACATTTACACTCTGAGGCCCCTGAAATCCATGTCTTTTTTGACCCTGGGTGGCATAGTATCTTCCTTTTACAATCAGATCTATTGTATCTCCTCACTGATTCCGTTAATTACACATGCTGCCGAGGCATCGTTTCAAAAGCGGGGTTTAGGTTGTCCAAATCCTACACAACTGGGTCTGCCATGTGGAAAAGCAAAGGAATACCCCTGGTAGGACTTATAGTGCCCTTGATCCAGGCTGGCAGAGGATAACAGAGTGCCCCTTACCCTTCTAAGAAATACACAAACACACCCACTGAGAGAGGAAAGGGGCCTTCAAATCTGTTCACAGGGCTTACTGACTCACAGTAACCACAGTAACACCAAGAGTCCTCAGCATTAAGCCCACAAAAGAGCTCTGAATTCATTAAGTGAGTTTTCAAAGAAAAAAAAAAAAAAGAACAACTGAATGTTTACACTGTATAATGGTGCATACTATAATAAACCACAAATAAACAGTGTTAAATGTTTCCCTAAACTGCACTGAAGATGTACAGTATGTTTATTGAAATAATGCAGCGTCCTGTAGAAAACAGTCACGCAATCCTTCGCAAAAAAAAAGAAAAAGTCCAATGCTTCATGGACGCTAAATGCCCATATGGTAGGGTGGTAATCACTAAGGCTTGTAAAATATAATTTACAACATTTTTGCATGAGTAAAAATGTGCAAATTTCTTGCTTGCAATGTGCAAGCTAATTTACGAACACTGTCTACAGAGATTTGTGTCTTGTCTCCTTTACATGTTTGCCTCAGTAAATATGCATTCGGAAGCGTTTCTATCTAAAAGCAAAAGTATAGGGTGGCATCTATGCAAATAGGTTAATTACCATCTACTGTGCAATTTACTAAGCTTGAAAGTCACTACAGGAACAGCAACTGTGTACTTCATTTGTGTTTGTAGTAAAACAGGGGCTTAGTGTACTGTATGTAACATATAATACCCATGGAACAAAATATCTTACCTTTTGAACTTTTTCAATATGTTATCCAAAAATGACCAAAAGAGAACATAAGGCTTTTTAGTCCTCATAATCAAAGCAAGGAAAATGGTGAAAACGCACATTTGTGGTTATTTTTTATCATTTTAATCTAAGAGTTAAAGAAAATTTGATTTTTTTTTTTAAGTTCATAGAGAAGGAATGCTTTTTGACATAAATTTAATATTTACACAGTTTCTCTTTCAACTGAAGCTGAGGCTTTTTTCCCCCCAGATTGGAGTATTTAGATTGTCAGAGTAGAACATGACAGGCATATTAAATTCCACCAATAGCCTACACACTGAGAAGTAACAATTGCAAGCCCCAGTGTGTGGAAGTAGCTGATGCACCACTGAGACATATGGTAAGAATACTTCCAGTATAAACCGTTTGGGCACACCTGTATATAATTTCCAGGGAATCATATTGTGTCATGAGCAGTGAATAGTGACAACCTGTGAAAAGATTTACGACTCGAACGAACGCACATACAATAAGATGCAGGGTATTGGTTTCGTCTTCTCAGTGAATTTAAGTGCTTGCTAAATCATAAAACCCGATGCACTCCATATGAAGTTTCAGAGCGTTTCTCGCCATTATTCTTTTATAAATGTTGGATAGCTTTCAGTGTTTCCCACAGGTCTGAAACATACTTGTGGTTGTAGCCAGCAGAATGGTCCGGCATTACCTGCCAGCTTAAAAATTGTCTGCTGCATACAACAAAACAAAAAATACAGTTATTTTATATTTCTATCAATTTCACATTTCAGAGATCCAAATGACTAACCCTCTCCTCTATCCACTCATATGTGAAGACTAAGTCTAAGTAAAAAAAATCAAGAACTAAACGCTCTTTGGTGTAAGTAATTGTTCTGTGTCTTTCAAAGAAGAGCCCCAACACCTGCACGTATAGTAATGCCTAGTTAATAGATCACCAATGGCATCATTCTCCTGGACTGATTTTGAAAAAGGGTTGGCAAATACAGTATACTCGGAGGTTGTCAATATATTTTGGCAGCCCGCCCAAGCATACAGTACTAAATGTGTTGGAAGCACTGGCTTTGCTTTTTGTGGGTGCCGAAGTCCAAGATCTGATATTTGGAGTGGTATGCGCATATTCTATAATATGGGAGATCAGAGTACAAATTAATTTTTTTTTACAATTTAAAACAGTTTACAATTAAAAACAACAAGGAAAGCACCGTGTGAACAAGTGAACTTCTTCTAAGAGATTAGAGATATTATGACACCTAAAGGCTGATGGAGTAAGAGGGAAATTATGAGATTTTGACTGAGTTTGCTGTTAACAGTGAATAATTTTTTCTGTCTAAAGTAAATGGATTAAAGTGCCACACCCTGTTCATTCCACTGATCTCACTTAACCCTACTAGAGGCACATCTGGAAATAATAGATATAAAGGAAACATGTCCCATAAATCCATTGAAGGTTTTTAGGGTCAAATAGAGGATCATTGCACCTTAGAAGTTTTTAGAAAAGCTATAAAGATAAAGGTGGTCTTTTATCAAATTCAGTAGCGAATACTGCACTCTGGAATTTTACTAATTATGAAAACACATTTTTGGACCTGGAGAATGACCCAATTTGACTCTGTCTAACCTCCAGCAAGTACAATAACTGCCTTCAGGCAAGACAATCAGCCCTGATTAGTGATGAACTCAGATTTGCTCACACATGCTGTCTGTACCAGTATCTACTGTGTCTATCTTATGTTACGATGCCTGTCTTTCATTTTCTTGCTTTTCTGTCTCCCTTATTTCCTGAAGCAAGAACAAGAAACCAGCTACACCATCCTGAGATGCAAGGGCACCAATGTGACTCTGAATGGATTGAAACCTGATACCAGATACCTGCTGCAGATTAGAGCTCGTACCGCTGCGGGTTATGGCAGCAGCAGCCGCAAGTTTGAGTTTGAGACCAGCCCAGACTGTAAGCACAGACTGATTCCCAACCTCAATATTCCTACAATAATTAAGCATTACCTGCTTCATTTACAGACTCATGGAGGATTATACAAATTCTGTCCAATCAGTCAAACTAAATTAAGGTTTAACGTTACGGTATTTTATATAATTAAGGATCATTTTAGGATTAGATCCACTTAATCGAGACTAGTTTTTGTGTCAAAAGTGTTGTTAAAATCCCTTCTTCCAGTCTTATGGTTAAAACAATTTAATGGTGCTGTAGCTATAAGTTGATTTTTATCTTGAAGATAAGTGTGTCAGGTGTACGCTATTCAGACCTAAGTCTTACAGAAGGCAGAAATGTTCTGTCATTTTTTATATCCGCAAATCATCTGCATTTAGCATGGCATGTGTATTTGATACACTGTATATCCTGTTATCAGAGCAGAACCTCTCTTTTCTCTGTACTCGTCTCACTAATGAAACATTTATAGGAAATCAATGGATGGTCATGGAATGGAATGATATAGTACGTTCAGGAGGCACTTTTCTATCTCCAGGTTACTGAGCTGGTCATGCCTCTATCGAACTGCACATGCATAGCAAATGTAAAATGATGGCATAGCTCCCCTGAGATGAGAGCTCCCATTATTCATTTGTTAATCTCAGCAAAAAGCGTTCTATATTTGGGATTTGGAGAATCAGTCACCAGCTTTCCTGTGCTTTAGCTCACAGTCTAGAGGCTTGTCAGTATTCACAGCTTATTTAAAGAAATGATTGCACCTGCAGAGTAGATTTGATGTGGTAATTTGTAAAATGAGTCCATTTTAAGAAATAGATGATGATGCATGATGGTGACAAATCTGTTTTAAGGCATATAATACTCTTTGTTTTAGTCTGAAGAAAGTTCCTGTTCTTGTCAGGTTTTCTTGTTTAGTTAAATCTTTTACTTTGCCCTATGCATAAATATAGGCCACATGAACGTATGTTACATTATATCTCTATGTGTCTTCCCCAGCTTTCTCAATCTCCAGTGAGAACAGCCAGGTTGTGCTAATTGCCATTGCTTCTGCTGTGGCCATCATTCTCCTCACCGTGGTACTTTACATTGTGATTAGCAGGTTGGTCTGTCACTCATTCTCAACTTTATAGAGGCTTAAGTGTGGCCACCTTGAACCTGTCACTTATTTCTTATACAAGTCTCTTAGTCAAAGCTCCCCTCTTCAGCACCTTCCACCTACCATATCTGCTAGATGAAGACAGAGATGTAAGAAGACCATGCCCCTGCATGTCAACCAGCTATATATAGTTCTGGATGATTTACTTGGCAAACGCTGTATTATTTTTCCTGCCTCTGCTTTACTTAATGTAAGAGGCACCATGAGAGCTTGAGTGTCAAGTCAGGCAGAGGGGCCAATCTTGGCAGACAGCACTGTTGAAAGACTGCATAAATATCTGATTTATTATAAGACTCTAAAATACTGCTCTGCCTCATAGCAAAGTAGACAGGTTCATCCTGCCTCTGAATTTCGTCTGTCGAGCCAATAGATGTTCTCAGCATAGTTTACAGTAACAGGAGTCTCACACAAATGTCATTAATGGTAACCATTACCTATTAACACATTGGTTGACAGGTGCTGTGGCTATAGCAAATCCCATCATCCAGACAAAAAGAGACTTCACTTTGGTAATGGTCACTGTAAGTATATGTCACTATATTGTCTTTATTTATTGCACAGGTTCTTAAAACATTGCTTTCTAAATATCAGTGAGTACAGAAGAATCCACGTTTAGACCCATTGTGATAATTTTTAACCAACATGAAAATACATTAATGATGTAATTAAATCTGATTTAAACATTTTCCTAACTCTTTTTTTATTATCAGTGCGACTGCCAGGTATCAGGACCTACGTGGATCCGCATACTTACGAGGACCCAAGTCAGGCCGTGCATGAATTTGCTAAGGAGTTAGATGCATCTTGCATCGCCATTGACAAAGTAGTTGGTGCAGGTATGCCATGTCCCACATTAACCTCTGCTGCTCTAATAAAGCTACCTGCAACAGGTCTAAATGCATTTGTAACAGATGTGACAGGCGATGTAAATCAGAATCATTTATCACCTCAGCTGGAGGTATATACTTTTGATTGTGAGCGGGAAGATGGTGAGAGCATTCCTCCCAGTGTTCATCCTCATCGCCTCACTGCCTTTAATAGAGTGCATGCTGATGGAGCTGAGGAGTGTGGCTAAGTGGAACTTACCTCCAGCTGGGATATTATTTTTCACCCCCTGTAGCTCATTCTCTTCCAGGCTCTCTACATTCCTGATGTCTTAAACAGTAGAGAACACACCAAAATAATTCCTCCTAATTTATAGCTGCCTAAAGTCAAAACAAGAGAACTTGTAGGTTTTATTTTAAAGACATTACATCAACATTATCATTTATGCATTCAAGTTTAATGCATTCTCCCAAAGTAGTAGCTTTGCTGCAGTAAAGAATTGGGATTTTTTTTTTTTTACAAAGATAATTGCTTGCTTGCTCATGAGGATGAAGAATAATACTGCTTTATTTATCAGCAGTGCTTATCAGTCTGAGTGTTGTACAGCAGATGATTGTGCAAGTTTGAGATTGTGTTCTGTCAGTGTTTATCAAGGGCGCAATATCTGCCTCCAACTCAAAAATGTCTTTGTTATACATATGTATTTACCTTTGCATCATTTCTTAATAAGTTCAAAAACATGAAAAACCTATATAATGGAAACGGTCAGGTTGGAAGTTTATATTAGATGCTGGTCTGTAATTTGTGCTCTTTATAGGAACTGCAGTGTGCTTATAACATTAGATATTATGTTTTAGGAGACTTAATAAAAAGGGCGAACTTAATGTCTTATTTGTTCCCAATTATTTGTGAACAATTTGACACAGGCTGCTATACATGAATTATGTTTTAATAATTCTGTGATAAAATAATTATTGTTAAAAAAAATTAATAATTAAATTCTTTACTTTAGAAGGAATTAGCGTCTACCTAAATGATATGTGTGCAGGTGAATTCGGGGAGGTGTGTAGTGGTCGTCTGAAATTGCCTTCTAAAAAAGAGATCTGTGTGGCCATCAAGACCCTGAAAGCAGGATATACAGAGACACAGAGGAGAGATTTCCTGAGTGAGGCGAGCATCATGGGACAATTTGATCACCCCAACATTATCAGACTGGAAGGAGTGGTCACTCGCAGTGAGTTACAGCTCAACACATTTCACTGTTTTCTTTATACACTGGATACAGTGTACTGACTTCAGCTTATTTTCACTCTTGTGCCAAAGAGGCCTGTGCCTGAAACTTTCATTAAGTCTAAAAGCAGAGTTTGTAATGACTCTCTATTACAGAATGCGGGGTAAAAAAAATTACCCCTTTTTGTGAATGAATAGGCATGTGCATGAAGCCCTGCAGTGGAATGGCATCCCGTCCAGGGTGTATTCCCTTTTCAGCCACATCTAGTGCTGCCAGGATAGGCTCTGCTTCCATTGTGACAGTGATCGGATTACATGGTTACTGAAGATGATAATTCATGTATTATACATTTGAACATATAAATACATACCAGAACACACTGTATTTCTGGTTTTGAACTTTAGGGTAGTTGCATGCATCTTAGAATAACTCCATGATGATGAAGCATTAGCTATTTTGAGTTACAGATTTTTAAATGGCTTGATGCTGTCAGCTTTCCTACGTAGCGAAGACACTGTTGTATTGAATTTTTTTTTTTTGTAAAAAATGCAAAAATACACAATTTACTTACCATAAATCTCACAGACCTGTATTATATTCCATGATCAAAGTATTTGTCTGTATTGCTAGAATGGCCCTTAATATGAATATTCTCATGTACTAGGCTATTTCTATTGAAGGCGGTAGGGACTGGACAAGGCTGGCTCATGTTTCTTCTATAATCTGTGATTTGACATGATTTATAACACAGCCTTGTCAATTCTTAATAACCCATAGCCTTTCACATCCAGTTTAAGCTTGTGCTTTTGGTCCACCATTTGACTAAATTTTTGTGGAACAATAACTGGTGTTTCCCTGGGACAGAACGACTTCAATACTGTACGTCTCACAAGCTGGTATTATGGTCACAAGTTTATTGCCAGGACGATTTTACTATTGTTAATATTACCATTATTATTATTATTATTGTTCTTATTTTTATAAGAACTATAAAGGCTGGTGAGTGAAGTAAAAAAGAGCAGTTCTTCACAGGTCAATGAAATGTAAGAGTGTGTTTAATAGTATTCCAGACTGTTTGGAGTAAGAATGGCCCATGTGTTTGGAGAAAGAGGCAGGCCGTCTTGATATGTAACAGGTTGGACTGTTCATCTGCATTACAGAGTAAGCCATGTAATATAAACAGCTCCTCCTAAGAGATTTAACTGTGCTGTGCTTGTCTATTTTGCCTCACACAGCAAGTTTAGTCCTGTGCTTTGCTGTTACCTTGAGATCAGGTCTTCTTTAGCCAGATGTGTGATATACCTGTTCGCCATGTACATGTTTTGGAAAGGAGGAATAAGTCAAAAATCACCAACTATATGGACACTTGGTCCTGATTTATCATCCTTGTTTTGTACATGAACTTTTTATTGGGCAAGGAATAAGATGAAATAGATAAAAAGCAGTAATTTATGAACAGTAAGGAGAAGGAATAAAGCTGTCAGACAGTGACAGCTGACCTTGTGGGCCCTTTAGACAGAGGTTTCAGACAGAGGCTCTTTTTATCCTTCAGGAAGTGTTCTTGAACTCAAGGCCACAGACTGACCTCACTGTGTCAGGAGTGTCATGTGAAGAAGTGCACCCAAGCACTGCAAGCCTTGCTATTGTCTTGGGAGCTTAGGCGATATCTCAGATGTGATGAAAGCTCCAGGACTGGCATCCGCTCTCTTTGCTGTTCAGACCTGTAAAAATTACAGATGTTTTCCTTTTTTTTCTTTTTTCTTTCTTTTAATAATACCCATATGCTGCTGGTCTGAAAGCAGTAAATCTCATCAAGCTTACATGTAGCTCCAGTCAACACAGTGCCGAACTGTATTGTCTGAGATCATCACTCTTTAACTCTCTCTTTCTCTCTCTCGCTCTAGGTAAGCCGGTAATGATTGTGACAGAGTACATGGAGAATGGGTCCTTGGACAGCTTCCTTCGAGTGAGTATGACACACGGAGTTCACGTAATGAGCCTCTATCATGTGTTTCCAGACAAATGCCACAAAAGTTAAATTTTAAACTGTCTGACTTCCTTCCACATTCTCTCTCTCTCTCTCTCTCTCTCTCTCTCTCTCTCGCTGTGGTCTCGGATCTTTTGTTCCTGTTTGTCTCATATCACCTTGCAAAGCATCTGTTTATCACAGCAAGCACTACATTCTCTATTACTAAGAATGGTTTTGCTTTCCACAAATAGACACAAAATTGCACTTTGGCACAAAACCGCAGTTTCTATTTGCCGGTTGGAGAACCAATATTGAGACAGAAAGCTTTTGTAGCGATTACTATGCAAAAGGGGCAACCCTTGTATTTTATTTTGTAGTAGAAGGGAAACTACATAAAATAGAGCCTAATGTTCCAGAAGCTTTTACGTGTCAGTGGTTTACTTGAACTTACGCAATGCCCTAATTCTTTCATACAGAATAAACTATGCATCTACTTGAGAAAAAAACTCACCAGATAGCAGGCATGGATTTGCAAATATGGAGACTATAACATTGGCTTTGTGCCTGCTCACTCAGCCTGGCCAATTAAACAAACTGGGCATGATCTGTCCTTCAAATGACTTCTCCTTATGGCTACGTAAACACAGCAAAAATAAACAGGGAAACAGTCAGTAGAATATACTGTATGTGCCATGCAGAAGGGTGCTTCTGAAAAAGTGCTGATAAAAGCATTAATGAGCTCATTAAACAGGTCAGATTAACCTTTGGCCATCACAATCTGGCCTTGGCAGTGTGCTGACAGTACCTGCATTTTTCAATTTGTTGCAATGATTGGGGCTCTGACAGAAATAAAATATTAGTACAAAGTGATCAAATGCCAAGTAGATTTTCATGGTTCATTTTTCCATCTTGGTCATATTATTCTACGTTGTATGTAATGAAGGAAAAAGTATTGCTTGTTTGCTCCTTATTTCACTGAGCACAGCAAGATTTTGCCAGAAAAAAAAAAAAAAAAAAACATCTGCATCTGGATAAGGCAGCTGAGAGTACTTTGCAATTCTGGTTAAATACAGGCTCGATGCCTGAAATTAGCATAGCATTAAAACAGTGCAAGCAGAGACGGCCTGGTTTTAGAAGCAGCGCTCTGAACTGTATTCCACATGTGCCTGCACAGCATCCCAAAAAAGGTAAAACAGTTGCAGCAATTTCCTGTGCATTTCAGCATGGCCTGCACACTATCAGATATACTGACGTCTTCCCCAAGAGCCTTTCTTCACCAGTGCTTATATGACTATTATTAAGATATCCTTTGAATTTGCAGTCAGTTCCTGGTGGTCCAGGGTTTTGTTTTCATCCAAACTTAGTTTGTATGCAGCAGATAAACATAGTTCCCTGCTTTCTCTTGGCGGATCAATACAAAAAAAAAGTGAAAGACAGAGAGAAAAAAAGAAAGAAAGACATGAGAGAAAATGATTCATGAAGGGACACATGGAAAACGACCAGCTCCCACACTGGCCATCTGTTGATAGTGCTTGTTTTTAGTAAAGAAGCCTCTTTCTCTAGAGGTGGCTGACAAATCAATGCTATCTTGCTTATCCGGTGTGTCTCTCTTCTCCCCCTGAAGAGCTTCCTCCCTGGTGTTTATCTCTGAGCACTGAGCATACCTCTCAGCATAAACCCTTTTCACACATGCCAGTGTAAACAGTGGCAGGCTGCCAGTAAGCTTCTGAAAAACAGATATGAAGCCTCTGCTTTCTTGTTTGTTTTTTCAAATTATAATGACTTCCTATCATGTTCTGTATAAGCCTTATCTGATTTTACTAGTCTTCTGTTCACCTGTTCAGACAAAAAAAAAAATGTCAAGTTCGATAACTTCAGTGTTCAGAAACATTCTGGTACATGAGCACATCAGTGCAGTGATATGAAATACCTACCGTACATCTCATCCGTTTTTTTTTTTTACTCTCTCTCTATTTGTATCAGAAACATGATGCTCAGTTTACAGTGATCCAGCTGGTAGGAATGCTGCGTGGTATTGCGTCAGGTATGAAATACCTCTCAGACATGGGCTACGTGCACAGAGACCTCGCTGCACGCAACATCTTGGTCAACAGCAACCTGGTGTGTAAGGTGTCTGACTTTGGCTTGTCCAGAGTGCTCGAGGATGATCCAGAGGCAGCCTACACTACAAGAGTAAGTGCTAGCATACCTACAGTATACTCTAACTTCAAACAAATATTTGAAGCGATATTGATGTGATTGTTTGATTCTTAAAAGTGCTCGCTTTATTTTGTAATAAACGTGGTTAAACATGACGAAATTCATCCCGGATCCTGAGACCGATATTTACATGCCTTATACCCACTATCTTCTCTTAGCCAACCTCTCAGTAAATAACTCGAAATTAATGACTATATATGTCCATATGACATGCCACATACGAAGCCTGAGCTGACAGCTACAGTATATACAAATTATGACTCTGATAAGGGCTAATGTAACTCCACGGCATCACTGCCTAATTTAGAGTGTAGGTTTACTTCTCACCTCAAGCTTGTATTTAGTAAAGGGATATTGCATATTAATATGGAGTAAAATGCTTTGGGGTTTTAATTGTCCAGAATTATCTGTGTACCAGACATCACTTAAAATGCATGACTTTTTTACATAAAGTGTTTGTCTCACTTTCTCTTTTGTCATTTAGAGCCAAACTAGCCAACTGTGTTTGTCTATGAGCTCGTGTATGTACTGCATGAGATGTATGAGACTTTCTGGTCTTGAGTTATACAGTACCATTTCTAAAAATAACTATACTGTATCAATAGGCAAATATTAATTAATAAAAGTGAGAGTAGATATTAGATTTTTAAAGTTGAATGACAAAAACCTAGTTGCAAAACCCAAAATATAAAACTTCAAATTTCAGAGTATGATTCTATTTGTGTATCTATATGTGAACATCTGTGTAATATATTACAAAAATATTTATTGCAAATAGATCAAGCAGACAGCCAATATAAAGGCAGACCTTTAAGATAACTAGAACTATCAGAATTTGTGAATGAAAATACTGCTATAACTGTAATAAACTGCAATAATTGTACCTAGCCAGCACATGGCTAAACCACTTTCATATTTGTGTCATAAAATTGTCAGAGCTAAGTGCCTGTGTGACCTTCCGAACATCCACATGCTGCACGATGAGTCAACATTTTTATAGAAAATTGTAATCAATGCTAAATTGAGCCCGGCCCAATGAGCTAATCCTGTACAGTTGCCCTATCCAAACGGAAGACATATCTGACTTCTGAGCCCAATCTACCAGCTCACATTTAATGTGACTATTTTCACCTTCAACCTCTTCTAAATCCAGAGGACAGGAGAGAGCAGACATATGACATTTTGCACTCATTAGCGGTAATCCCTAGTGCTAAAAGAGCTGAGGTGGTGTGAGTGTGCTTAGTGGAGAGACCAGCGTGCAAGTCAATTTATTTGTTGAGGCCCAGGTGTTTGGATAAAGCTGGGCAGGAGTTGTGTTACTTGGCTTTGGAGTTGGTTGCCTTTGGCTCCACCACCATACTCTTTCTTTCCGCCCCTGCTGCAACGATATGGCCTGAGCTCAGAGTAAGTCCAGCCTGGGAGCTCAGGCAGAGCTGGGTAAATACGGTGCAGCTCCTCAGGGAGGCGACTCTGCAGATGAAAGAAGCTCAGGCAGCACTAAAGCCCAGACCAAGATCAGTGCAGATGAGAGTCTTGTGTTTCAACCTCACTCACACTGATCCTTTGCAGCCAGGTCCTGTTCAACAGCAAACAAATGCTAATGCTAGCACAGCCGGCATTACATCAGCATTGTAATTTTATTCATTACATGTATAACAGTTTGATGTTTCCTCCTCCTGTATGTATGCCTTCTTACATTTGGCCTGCTTAAAATGTGTGACAGTGTTTTATAGAACACAAAAGACCCTTTTCAGATTTTAGACTTACCTTAAACCGAGTACATTAATCAAACCATGCACCTTATGTAGGCTCATGATTTGTAACAACCTGGCTTGTAAATTATTTAAATGGCTAATGAGACCTTGTTATTCATCAGGGTGGCAAGATCCCAATTAGGTGGACAGCACCAGAAGCTATCGCTTATCGCAAGTTCACTTCAGCCAGCGATGTGTGGAGCTACGGCATTGTACTGTGGGAAGTCCTGTCCTATGGAGAGAGGCCTTACTGGGAGATGTCCAATCAAGATGTGAGTACAGCTACATCACTATGGCAGGACTTCCTGCCGTGAGAAGAAGTAAAGCATGTAGGGAACAGGTGGCAAAACATAGCTTGAATGTGCTCACCTGAGTGCGTTCATGCATGCTGAGAAAGCTCACTCAGCCCCACACAGAGACGTTACTGAAAATCTGCCAGCACTTTCTGATGCGATCAGTGATCTGGCAAATCAATTGTGAAAGGTTTATAGGCCATATGTTTATTACTTTTAAGTAACTTCACCTTGTAATGAAGAATAAGAGTTTGTTTAATCTTGTGAGGAACATACTTAGACTTTTCTCTGAACCCCAAAAAAAAATATGGCAGGGTTTAAGCTTAATAGAACCCCAACTTAAAGTAAGATTGTTTCGTTCCCACACTTAACGCCACTATATCTACTGACCAAGTGATCATTCAGTTAAACATCAGAACATGTGACCTTTTGCTTCAGGTGATCAAAGCAGTGGATGAGGGCTACCGTCTTCCCCCTCCAATGGACTGCCCTGCACCCTTATACCAGCTGATGCTGGACTGCTGGCAGAAAGACAGAAACAACCGACCCAAGTTTGAGCAGATTGTTAGTATTCTGGACAAGCTTATACGTAACCCAGGCAGTCTGAAGATCACAGCAAGCACCGCCTCCAGGTACGTGATGGTTCCACCCACAATATCCAGAGGCTCAGCACTGAACACGTTCTTTTTGCAAACTGACACCAACTCATGTTCTGCTCCATGTCACATTCTGTTCATCATCACAGAGCTTTTCCATGAAACGTAATGAAAGGAAACAGCTTCTTCCTCCTTTATAGTCACACATCACTCAGATTTCCATTTCCATCCTGCCACCTGGCCACTGGTCATTGTGCTCTGCTGTCTAAATGAGGATCAACACTGGCTGGAAAAATAATAAAAAATAAAAACAAAAACATTTTAATCAATGGATCTAGTTTGTGGCAATTGTCTTGAGACAGACTGTGAATGCAATAAATAACCTTTGGCTTCCTGCTTGTCCTGGTTCAATAGGGTATGCAGGATACTGTCTGCTTTGTCTGCTTCATATACTTGTGTCAAATGTATTCTTATGCAAAGATGGTCACAAAGATAGCTGTTTACCTTTACACCTCATGTCATTCTAGAAATGGCCTTGACAAGCCTTTTCTTTTCAGTGTTAAAATAGGGCAGGCCTTAACTTACCTGAGTAATATCCTGTTACATTTGCTCATTCAGTGCCAATCTATTAAACCTAACAGGGAGCTATTTAATTATTAAGATGCCCAAGCACATAACTGTGACTAATGATGTCTTAAGGAAGTGCAAGAATATGCCAGGGAGTTCACTTGTAATTTTCCTAATTGGTTTTTAACATTGAGAACCAGGACGCACTAGGCCCAGGTGATTTATTGCTCAGAGGTGCTGAAAAAGTCATTCTACAGTCTCAGCTGCACCCGCTCCCCTGCACCTCATCTATCTACAAGCCCAATGTGCTAATAGATCAGCAATTCGGCCAGCTTTAACACCTGACCTCAGGCTCCAAGACCAGACCCTCAGTCAGAGGGATGAGTAAAATCCACAAAGCGTGTTACACAGGAAGTGAAACGGAGGCACACTTCCAGCACAGAGATGGCTCAGGCACACAGCTCCCCTTCACAGCAAGAGGTGCATTCCTGTCCATGATGAAGCTGCCCAGATGTCTCTCCTGCAAAAGAGAAGGGCAAGTTCCTCCTTCTCCTCCTCCTCCTCCTCTCTTTTATCCCTCGAGAGCATTTAAAACACGATACTATGCAGCCGCAGTTATTTAGAGGTCACCACACCAGTAGGGGAATAGAGAAAAAAAGTTAGCAACAGACAGAGACGCAATTGTTTACCCCTAGTTTCGTCCCACGTGGCTGATGCACTCATGCCGAGAGAAGGCTCAGAGTTGTAGAGCCAGCAGGTTTTGGACACAGGGGTTTTAGGCTATCGCTTCGATTTCCAACAACAAAGCTGTTTCTTTTCATGTTTGGCCTTCCCTCTGTGCTGTATGTGTTTTGTTGAGAATTCAGTGTGGTGTCTGAAAATAAACCATCAGTTCAAAACACACGCAAAAAAAAGTTGAGGTCATTCATAGTTTACTAGTATAGGATGTGGGTGAAGTGTAGAGTTTGAGTGACGTTGATATCAGTAGTGCCTCTGTATTTTTGACAGGCTTGGTCTTTGCCAGTTTTGACCTGAGTTCAGAGAACGTCTGTTCGCCACTGCAATCCTTGCATCTCACCCCTGTTATCTTTATATTAGCTGAAATCTAATAAGATAATGCTTCAAACATTTTATTCTTACCTTACAGTCTTTGATGTATGAATCTTCTTCTTCTGGTTTTTGTGTCTGAACATCTGTGGAAGATTTCTTATTTCACCTGTAATAGTGAGAATCTGGGTATATGTTTCACCTCATTGGCTAGGTTACCTCAGCTGTTACTTTTCTTCTGTCCCTCATTTAACAAATGTGGCTGGAGGGTGGACCTCCTGATATTATAATTGGTTTATTCGCATTATTATTAATAGTCATCTCCAGGGGAATCATAATCTCATTTCCTGCATTTGATTCTCCTGATTTTGATCAGGTTTTCTCATCTCTTCTTTTTAGATATAATCCTCACCAAATTGGTACAGTAGGACACTTATCACTGTCCCTTTTAAATCTGAACTGATATGAAAGGCCCAAAATAATTTTCGTGCCAAAAGAACAAATATATATATTTTTACATACACTACAAATGTGTTCTAAGTTCTGAAAGTCCAGCATGTCAATATATTAATAGAATATCTCATATTTACACAGTTTTGTAGTACTGTAGATGACTGTGTCTTAATGATTCCATTGATCTATTCACTTACTGGACTGTTTTTTACCTCATACACACACTGCTTGGCCAAGAAAGTGTCCATTTCAGAAGGCTCAAATTACCTTTCAACACCTAATCAAAACCTGGAAGGTTAGTGCTGAACCATCAACTTTGTGAAAGAAATGTGGTTGGAAAAAAACACACTTGGTGAAGTTGCATGGTCAACAGTAAAAGCAATATATATGTTTAATAGTGAAATTAACACCATTTCAATATGCACACAATGTGATGAGGATTGGGACTAAACCTCTATAAGAAAACCACTTGTTAGTGAGACTAATCAGAATAAAAGGCTTCAATTTGGTAAAGATTGGACTTTGAAGCAGGTGGAAAAGGTCATACGGTCTGATGAATTCAAATTGACCCTATTCCAGAGCGATGGGTGTGTCACGGTGAGAAGTTGTGCATAAAGCGATGTACCCATCATGCATAGTGGCCACTGTACAAGCCTCTAGAGGCAGTGTTATGATCTGGGGTTGCTTCAGTTGGTCAGGTCTAAACTCAGCAACATTATGTGGCAATAGAATTAAGTAAGCTGATGTCCTGAATGTACCGAATGACCAGGGTATATATATATATATATATATATATATATATATATATTTTTTTTTTTTTTTTTTTTCTCTTCCTGATCTGTTTGTCAAGGTCTACTTTACCCTGATCGCATAATTCATAGTTCACCTGCTTTTTTTTTTGTTGTTGTTGTTAAATGCTACTCCCGTCATACCTTTGCTGTTAAATAAAATGAAAAAATCAGATTTAATGGGTGTGGCATATGGATAGCAGAACATTTTTTCAAAATATTAAAATTTTTCACATTCATATCTTTGCCACCTAGGCCGGTCAATCAGCTTCAGACCAGCACTGACATCACCTCATTCAGCACTGTGGGCCATTGGCTGGAGAGTGCAAGGACTCTACCCTGCAAAGAGGCTTTTAGTGGAGTCAGCTACAGCTCTTGTGATACACTACCCAAGACCTCTGCTGAGTAAGATTGCCTTCCAATCATAGCTCTCCCTCATGTACACACATTCGAACAAACTGTACTCTAACTCATAACTACTGTAGTTTCTGGATTCGGATAGGGAAACATATAATCATGTATCTGGTATACATGTATAACACATAAAGTGATTTGTGATGACTTGAGTGCAGTAAACACATCAGACCTTAGAAATGTTTGCTTACTTAGGCATCTCCTATGAACTATAACAGCCATGTTTTTTTCAGCAGTGACAAATCAGCAAACATACAGAAACCTTTTTACAGTACTGTCAGATAGAGGCAAACTAGATGCAAGTCAGACAGACAGACAGCTTGAGTGTGGTTTCTGTTTTATGTGTGGACTGGATGCTGTGACCACGCGAAACACTCAATGCAGTAAAGGCCTTATTTACAAAGCTCCTGCAATTGAAATATCAATCCCAGCTTTGGTTCACATATTTGCATCTTTGCTTCTGCTTCTGGAAAGAAAAAGGTTGTGTAGTAGCTGGGAAGAAATCTTCTTGCAGCCTAAATAACAGCTGTAGAGACACTTCCCCCTCCCTCTCAGCTGATAAGGTATTTGACAATGTAAATAACGTGACATTCATAATCATCATGATCAAAGCCTTTGTCCTGGAGCAGTGTTTTTTCTTCTGCACTGTACCTCTAGAGGAAACAGCTAAGCAGTGAAAGAGTGCTTTATATGTATATTTGGTTTAGATGGCTGGGTAAATAATTATATGCAAATAGATTTCCTCTCCCACAGCCATGGCCCAGAATGTGGTAGCTTATGATGCAGATGTTGTCTCATGACTTGGCTTTATACAGGGAGTGAACTGTACCATATTGTTTGACAAAATGGATACAAAAGCATTTGATCTTTAAATGACAATTACAATAATATATTTTGTAACAATATATTTTTCCATACTATGTAACAAAACTTTTGATCAAATATTTTGTTTGTTAGCTACACTGGTAAACACTGGCTTATAATTTTGGATTGGCGAGTACACACTGTTTATACTGAAATTAGGATTTGTTATTTGGGTTTTCTGGCCTAATGGTATGCCGTCTCCTGAACGGTTATTTCTTCCATGTCTGCTACACATCTCTCTAAAAGTCCATAATTTGTAATCATGCCACCTGAATAATGGCTGATTGGTTGATTTCTGTTGATTGATGGGCCTTCTACACATGATTATCTGATTGCTATTTGAACAAAACAAGGTTTCAGGCAAAAAATAACGGTTATAATGTATACTGTAAGGTCGTTGCCACTGGGAATGCGACCCGCAACCAAAGCTAAAGTGCTGATTTCTTTCTGGCTGGGCAGGGAACAAAGTAAACAATGCATCTTGTATCTATGCAGGCATTTCTAAAAGTGCTTTTTATAGAAAATTTTTTTTTTTATGATTATTATTATTATTACCATTTACTGTTGAACTTTCTTTTACAAATGACTTTGTGGCATTAAATTCTTTTAAAACATATTTGTTAGAAAACCTTTTACTGAGTTCAAACTTTACAGTATCATACAGTATATATACATTGATTGCTGTACTAAGCAGTGATTATTAATGTAGCTTGTCATGACTACATTCATGTTCTTTTCCTATCTAATAGATGTAGGCACTGTTAGAGAAATATTTAGCTAATTATAATATTAATAATGATTCAAACTATAAATTCAAACTCACTTTAATAATGTCTATTTTTATTTAAAAATCCAATAGATTTTACGTTATTACCCAATAATTACAATTATTCATTGAGGCTAAAGCCTGTAGGCTAATGTGTCCACCAATAGCACTGGGCCATTTAATCTAAGTTTGCTATTTATAAGCATTTTCCCAAATTAGAGTAATGAGTTTTAGCCTTAAACATTTTTTTTATTATTTGAGCACTGTTGTTAATACAAAGATTTCTGTGATGGTGCCTGTTACTTTTTCTCTTTCAAAGTACATTAATTTCTAAATAATAATAATAATAATAATAATAATTCCAGTTACATAAAACTGTTAAAATGACAAAAGTGGCATTTCCGAAACACCAGTATATTAAATAAAAAATATTCATTGCTATTTCATACCATTCCTAATATGGTTAGGATCCTAATGGTCCAAAAATCTAAAATGTTGCAAGAACCTATTAACTATTATTTTTCTATTTAGTAATTTTGCAATTGTTACTTTCTCTGAGATATCTCTATGTTTGCTCACTTACACATAATACTGAATAATGATTGTTCAACCCATTAAGTTTGATAGTCTTTAACACATTTATCATATGGTCAAATGCATTGTGATGCTTGATGTTAAAGTAAATATACAGAAATTTGTATTGAACAAATAAGAATCAGTTATTTCTTCATAAAGGTGATTTTCTTATATGAGATTTGGTTTTCAATGAGCATACAATACAGCATTCATTGTTTTTTTTTTTGTTGTTGTTGTTATTTAGCTCATCATCCTAATTAACACTATGGATATCATGTGCATTTATATGTAGTGCATTGTTTTGCAGTATCTTGGATTATATATTACCCATAAAGTATCACAATAGTTGATAGCTGATGCTTAGTCAGAAATCAAATGCATCAGAGCCAGTAAATATAGCAGTCAATTTAAAGGTTTGCTTTGTCCATAGAATCTGCCTGGCTGAGGTCAGGCCTGCAGCCACTTGTCCTGAGTGGGAGCCATCCATGGGAATTACAACTCTTTAGGCCATACAGTGTGGACGGTGGGTTTGGATCATAGTTTTCTGTGTGCTGGCTACCTTCTAAAACCTCTGCTTACGAGACTGCTAACTGATTAGCAGATTCTAACCCAGATAAGCTTTTACTAATATGCTTTGATAAAGTCCAACATAACAAGGCTATGAGATGTGACAGTATTTTTGCATAAAAAGCAAAACCTTTTTCTGACACTGCACTAATTTGTTAATCTCACAATGTTTTAAACACATGTTTTGTGTGTCAAAAATAATATTAACAGTCTAACTTCAACTGATGTGCATGGGATGAGTAACGTGTAATGCTTGATGGATCTACACTATCTGTTTTCTTATCCATTGCATAAAACTAAAAAGGAGCTAGTTCTTATCCAAACTTAAATTTAGAGCAAAGGAAGCTTGTTTCTGTTAAATGTCCAGTGCAGCAAGTCAAACCTTATATTAAAGAACACTGGGAAAGATTTTTTTTTCTGTATAAAATCGTTCACATGTCTTTTCCTTAGCCAACTACAACAGCTCAGCGGCCCATTGCAATTTTTCAAGAGACTGACAGATTTTAACTTCTCATTCAGTCAATATTGCCCCACTCATACTCTTTCTCTTCCTCTCTTTCATCTCACAGGGACTTCAAGAAGGTTGGTGTAACATTTGTTGGACCTCAGAAGAAGATTGTGAGCAGTATCAAAGCACTTGAAACACACTCAAAAAACAGCCCAGTTCCTGTCTAAAAATGAATGAAAAAAAATCAAACATTTACTCAAAGATGAACAAAACATTCAGGAGTCTGATGCTGCTTTTGGTTTTAAAAGTCAAAAATCATGATTACGAGAAAAGGCATAAAACATCAATGTTAGCATATCAGGGCACAGGAAAAGCAACACTCTTTGAGAACAGCTGTTGTTCCAACACCCAATCATGTTGCTCAGGCAGAAAGTGTGCCTCATGGCCTGTTAATGAACTGCTTCATGCAATGAAAAAGAATAAAAGGCAGGTGGGGCTTCTCTGCTAAACTTAGCCCTTGTGCAGGACCCTAGGCTCCTATAAGCTCTCCACAGACCAGCAGAGCACTGTATGAAGAGCAAGATGGAGCTATCAGGAACTTGGAAGTGTCTCTTCTGTGCAGATACAACTAATAGCTCTTAACACATGACAGAAGGGCAATAAAATGCAAAAACTTTGTAATGCAGCCACCCTTTTGAAAAGAATGAACTCAAGCCTAAGACATGTTCCATCCACATGCCTCACTGGTTTTCTGTCATGTTGGATTGAGAGTGTCTTAGCTAGTTGAAGAGAAAACCATGCCTACCAATACATAAGAGATGCCTTTAATTTTGAGATTTCTTTAGAGAACTAGAGAGCTGGGGAATGGATTTCAGTAAAGGAGAGTGAAATTGGCAGTGCAATAAAAGCAGGAATGCTGAATAAAGGCACACTGATATTACAGTCATTTCCTGATTCTGTGTATGTGACAGATTGAGAAGGATATATGAATAACTACTACATAATAAGGTAATAGGATCAACAATAAAGCACTATGTATGTACTTCTTTATTGTGCTTTTTTATGCCACTTAAAGCAGACACTTTGTAACCAACAATGAATATGTGAATTTGTGAACTACTTGAACAAGAAAATCAATGGCAATGTAAAATTGATTCCTAGCTGTATATCCCAAGTCTGGCTTCTGAGCAACATTCAGAGATCATGTTGAGAAATGCTTTGGAATGTGGCTAAAAGTGTTAGTTACATCTGTATCTGTCCAGTAAAATCATAGAGAGAGAAGGCCAGAGAACAAAGTGTAGTCGGGCAACGGAAGTGTTAGACATGACAAAAATGAAGGACCTCAGTGAAGAGCAAAGCATATCATTTCCTGCTGTGAAATTTTTGAAGTCTTCAAATGGCATTAATATATTTGAGGGAAAGTACTTTAGGGACAATGTCAAGTAATATGTCTCTATTGCAAAAGCTCAGGATGCACAGCCCTCATTCAATTTTAGGATGAAAAAAGGACAGAGAAGAAGTAAATACCATGCAACCGACTACTTCAGACTAATGTTCTGTGCCATTATGATCATCAGTTAGTTTCAAACTACAAACAGAAATGGAAATGATCTGATGGGAAAAGAATTCGTAATGCCTAAAATGGTTCATTTATGTGTCTGAAAAATGTATTGAGATTATGAATGAGACAGTGACATCCTCTAAAATGATAAAAACATTTCGCTCTTCCTTTTCTACCCTTCAGTCTGCCTGTAAATGTTGCTGCTCCCTCAGCTCTCAGCATGTACATATGTAAACACACCCTGTAATAAGAGCAATGTTGAACGCACCCGGCCATCCTTTTGTACAAATGTTTGTATGTATAAAAGAATGAAAGAAAATCTGTTCGAACTTTAAAAAAAAAAATCATTTGTATTATATTTTATGCTCTTTTGTATCATAATTGTTTTTTTTTTGTTTTTTTTGTTTTTGTTTTTTTTACTTTACAAATAAAAATTCAACAGTAATGATCTATTTATTTGATAACAAACAGTATACCGTGCTAATTTGAGTGTTTTTTGTTTTGTAGCATACAGTAAGTTATGACATGGTTATGTGATGACATTATCAGTGTTGTGCATTTTACTTTATGAAACATGACTTCAAGAGAGCAATACTGTTTTGTTCCACCCTGTCCTCCTCTGCTCTTCCTTTAGAGTGGTTTGTACGATGTGGTGTGTGTGAGGAAGTATGTGGGTGTGCAAATGTAGATGGCCTTGTCTACTAATGTCAAATGATTTGTAGTGGAAACATTTATATTTTTATAATAAACTATGTAAAAATGTTTTCTAAAGAATGTATATAGAGAGGACTGTGTCCCAGTGATTTTGCTTGATTGGTCTCTTGTTGCAACATTCGTAGCAGTAACGCATTGCAGAAGTCATCCTAGTAAACCCTTCAGTCAATAACTTTGGTCAAATACATCTTATAAGGAGCAGCTGTGTAGGACCTTAGGACAAGGTACAGGTGATCTAGACTTATGCTGTGTTTAATGTTCATGTATAAGTACTGTAGGTTCTGATTTTGGATGCAACAGGAGTTGCATTCCAATGTTATAAACCAAGTGGAAAGTTCATGCAGGTTCTCGCATCTGTTAAATGTACAGAATCAGTGATGATACAGCAGGAAACTAGTTACTCCGTGGAAAAAGCCATATGTCTCGCTAAAAACTCACAAGAATTACTAAAATTAATTAATAAAGATATGTGTTTTCCATATTGCCACACTGCTTTGCATAGTGTTAGTTACAAAAATGAACTTCTCACACGATGTGATTTACGCTGTGAGAGTGGTCAGAACATTCTCACCCACAGGAGGAATTTATAAAATGATACTATCTTCTATTTGTGAAGAAGCCCAAATTTACAATCAAACAACCTATTGTTTTGATGTTCCATACAGTTATTTTCCATGTGGTTCCCATTTACCATAACTTTTATGTACTCGGTACTTAACAGATAGTTAATATAGGTCATGTTACAACCCATGTGCAATAAACAAATCCATATTATTCCATACATACTTCAATGCTGGGTTTATTGTGTGATTTTGTTTTTAATGCAACTGATTTTTTAAACATTCCTTTGCCATCAAACCCAGCTGTCTGAGATGAATGATGGGAAAACTGCTCTACCAAGAAAGCATGAGACAGAACAGATGTGAAGGGCCAGATGTGCTGGAGGTTCACAGTCTCAGGAAAAGGAGAGATCAGGGCGAAGAGACTGTGTGGGATGTTGCTCTGTTAGTTCTGCAGGTGATGTAATGCCCGCCATTGCTCCTTCAAGGCTCCTGTGTGCTAAGAGATATGACATGAAACGTAAAGCATTAAGACGGCTGCAAGTGCGTAAGACGGCAGGAGTGTAGTGTAGGATAACATGTACTCTCTGTGAGCCACAGATTCTTTGTAGCGGCTTTTGTTGTACAGCATGAATGATGGAAAATGTTAAGACTTCTTTTATAGTGTAGATGATGTTGGGGACATGGCTTTACTATAAATCATTCAAGGTCATTTGATAGCATACAAAATCATGAAAACATTCAAAGCAACTGTTAAACTTCTTAAGATCAGATAAATATCATCATTGCATTTTTTTTCTACAAGACACCAAGAGGCACATCAGTCTTCTTCTTCCAGCCCTTAAAAAGTCTCCAGCTGTTTGCAGCTGCAGCACGAAGCAGAACAACACCTTGCAAAACCATAAACAGCTTTGACTCTAGCAACTTCAACTAAGGGCATGATATCCACCAAAGTCACTTCCTGAAAAGAGGTCATGGGTCAGCAATAAACCAGGAGATGGCATGTGTTAATAATTTTAGCTCTGCATTTGTCCCTAAGGATAGACGACTCTTCATTTAAAACCTTTCTGCCTTTTTAATCAAGTGCCTTCTCAAGGTTAATGAACTAAATATAAATGGGGCATTTAATCTGTCCACTAATGACTTTGACTGAATGCCACAAGGCTGAAGCAACTTTGTCACAGCATTCGTGACTGTGTGTCTATGTGTATGTCTAAACCTCATGGAAAGGCTGGAGTCTCTGTAGAACATTTTACAGGGACTGGCTCGTCAATCTCTCTGTAACCAAGGGAAAAGTCAATAGCATTTCAAGAAGGAAGCAGGTCATGAGATTAAACACATTTCTCTGTTCCTGTTTGTATAACAAACGACCTGTCATATGCAAGAGGGAACTTCATCACCATAAATGCCTGACTATGATGCTCTTCGCTCTATGGATCAAGGAAGATAGCATCTTTTGTCCTTATTGATTTTGTATATATTGTATATATGAATCATTAATCACTGCATATACAGTATATATACTGTATATGCAGTCAATTCTTTTAAGATTTTTTTTTTTTAAGTGAACTTCTCCTCTGCAGCAGAGGTAAGTTTTGTAATTGCTTTTCTGGGATGGTCTTCATGAGAGCCAGGTTCATCATAGTGTTTTACGGGTTTTGATGATATGACAATACTCTTGTAAGAACTTGTTCTTGTAAGAACTGTTCCAGAACAGCTGACCTTTGTGACTTAAAATAACAATTGACTGTTGTTGTTGTTGTTGTTGTTGTTGTTGTTGTTGTTGTTGTTGTTGTTGTTGTTGTTATTTAATAACCTAATGGCATTTGTGTAAATTCATAGTTTTGATATGGCGAATGTTCTACACAATGTTCTAGAATCTGGAAAATAACTCCAAAATTGTGTTCAAACTTTTGATTGGTACTGTGCGTGTGTGTGTATGGGGGGGGGGGGGGTGTTAGTTGGAGAGAGAGAGAGCATATTACAATAAGAAGCCGTTCAGGCTCACTTCTGTACTCATGAGAGATTGTTGCCAGCTAATGCAGTTGTTATTCTTTATCATCTGAAGTGGGACAAGTGAAAAGCACTCAAGTACACTGACTCGTTTCCAAACATTTGCTGTGGATGAATAATAGTCAGTTCCATTTCCAGAGCTGAAATCAGACAACATGCTGTGTCTCTGAGAATGGAGAGGTCCATTACATCATGACCATTGGCTTTGCTCTTGTTATGATCAAAGCCTAAGCTGAGTCACTATAATACATCACTGCAAGTGTGCTTAAATGTGGCGAGTATTCAGTTAACATCTTGTTGTGTTTGTCTTAATTGCGGCTCTGTTTAAATCATAAAGCTAACCAGCACAGGCCAGAACAGATGGAGCTAAGGCATCCGCATTTAGTGCCCTTTTTCTCTCTGATAAAAGCTGCTTATGATATGGTGTCATGGATTCCGCACTCACAGCTTGAGTGGGTCTCTTTGTAAATGCCTTTGATTATATTATTTCATCAGTGGTAGACCTCACTGCCTAGAGAATCCTCAAAAGCCTAAGTGTTAAGCATGGTCCCCCATGCTGTGGATGTACATTTTGATCTCATATTGGATATGTATTTCATACAGCACTGTCACAGATCAAAAGCAGTTTAATGAACCATTTTGATGATTTATAGACTTCTAACTGCTATTGTCGTCTGTGACTTTTATAGTACGGACCCCCGCTGCGTCCTTGCTACCGACTATTTTAGCTGTTATGATCTTTTCATATCTATAAATGAGTCCAGTTAATCTTCTCATTGCTTTTTCTATCAAACATACAGTTAATATACAAGTTAGCACCTCTTTTTCTTCAAACTCCAGCCATTTATGTTCACTCCTTCCTTTATAGTTTTAAGAAGGCACCTGTACACTTGATTTTTATTTCCTTTCTGTTTACTTAATAGAGGAAATTCATTTAAAGGTCATATTACAGTAAAGTGTAAACAGTGTCAGAGCAGATCAGGCCCGTTGGTACATAGGGGGTAACATCTGGACACTAGGGGGATGGGGTGGATAGGGCTCCCTGTGGGCTGCACTGCACACCAGACAAAGAAGCCACAGAGCTGCTTGGAAGCAGCATGCTGGGAGGGGAACCCACAAGAGCTCAGGCTTTACCCAGGCTGAGAGGAAGCTGGAAGAATCTGCCATAACTCACTTATAAAACAACATGCGTCTATGGCTGCTTTGACCTCGGGCCCACAGGCACAGCACTTCGAGCAGCCTTTGCTCCATTCCGGCATTTAGAGAGGGGCTGCTTTTATGTTTACTTTGAGAGCTTGATGGCTTCCAAATCCACAAATCTTAAAATTGTAGGAATGCAGTTGTTTTTTTGTTCTAATTTAGTTCCTCTCATTAGCTGGGCTTGCCCCTCCCTCTGTGTGCACAATGTTTCCATACAGTTGAGACATGACTAATCCTTTCCGCCCTTCCATCATGAAACTTAGCACAACCTCAAAAATACTAATTCCATGGGTATTATACATCTTGATTACCACTTGCGAATCAATTTTAAACAAGCACTTTTATATTTCTGTGCAAATAAATGCATTCTATCTTATATCTAAGAACATATTTAAAGATATGACATTAATATGTGCCTGATTTAATTTCTTTACTTATGGTTTAATTCATCTGCCTCTGGCCTCTTATCCTAATAATTTGTTGATATATATATTTTTTATAATAACAAATTTTTTTTGTTTCCACAGAAAAATCCCTCAGCATTTTTTATTTTATTTTAATTTTACAAAAAAGATGGAAATGCTCAAAACACTGTAAAAATAAAAGAAGCTTTGTATGAAATGAATGGAAAAGTGTCCACCCAGGGATGCAACAAATTTCATAGTGATAATGCACCAGTTCACAAATCATAAATCACTTATCATGCTATTGTTCATTAAATGGAACATGTTTCCCCAATTAGGAGCTGTCACAACAGGGCCTCCTCATTCAGAGTGCAGCGCTGCACCAAGGTCTCCTGTTGGGAAGAGTGGGTGTTTTTTCCTTGTTCTTTCTTTGTTGTCCTTCTGCACCAAGGTAAAACTATTTATTCCCCTCTTAATTCTGCCTGACATTTACAATTACCGGCTCTTTCCATTCTGGCTGTGACTCGTTTACAAGTGCTGTTGATTGTCAAACAGTGTTTGAAGCGCTCAGATCACAGGGCGCTTTGTACGGACAGTGTTCATGGCCTTTTACAAGCATGTTGCGGCATTTAAACAGGATGCAGCTCGTTTCTAAATAGGAAATGATAAAGACTCATGGTTTCCATTAATGTCATGGGCAGAGACACAGCGTGCCAAATTATTTTATTTCTCTCTTTCAGGAGCCCCTAAATAATTAACCTCATTAAGGCTGAAGCACCAGTGGAACTGTTTTCAATTGGTGTCAAGATGCTGAATTATCCCCTTTATGTTAATCTTTTAGAAATGTTATATTCAAATGATGAAGTTTAAAATAATAATTATGCTAATTTACAAATAGACATAGTAAAAAAAAGAAGAAGAAGAAGAAGAAACAAGACGACATAATTCACATATTAATATCTCGTATAAGATCAGATTCTCTTTCTAAGACTCAGCTAAGCCTTATGTGAATTGAAGTGTTCCTTGTGGATAATCCTGGGATTATTTCAACAGATGATTCTCAGCAAAGAGAGCTTTGTTGCCTAATTTACTTTGAAATGAGATATGGCCATTACAGTGCTCATTATGTGATGGTCCACTAACACTTCAGCCTGTGTAAAAAGGTGACATAAGGGTTAGATTAGTCCTCACGATGAGGCTAATATGCCTGATTTAATTTCTTTACTTACTGTATGTTGTTTACCTCTGCCCATTCCTTCTCTGTGTGCAGGTGGGATTACAGTGTGTACCGTGTACAGTTTACAGAATGAGCTCCACTCTACATAAAAAAAGAGATTCTGTAGGCTTGTTTTTAATTGAGAATGGCAGACTGTGAAAATAAACCATTCTAGTAATACGAGCATGATCTTAATTCAAGTTGATTCAAAGAGTTTTATCAGTCACGAGGTATCCACTTAAAGAGGGCATTTAGAACTTGAGTGAATTTGGCTGTTTTACAATTTATCATTACATAGACTTTGGTTTTTATTGACAGAGTGTTTATGATCTGGGTTAAACACACCTGATCAGCCAAAAAAAAAAAAAAAAGTGTTTTTTCATACGTTTGAAGGTCTGTTATAAATATACCAGTCATAAATAGTTTTGCTCTGTTCTTATTTAAAATTTATGATTGTTTAAACATGCAGTCAAAATTCTTGTCAAACAAGCTTTTCATCTGCATGAAGAGAGTCTCAAACTAGATTATTCATATAAAATCTTTGTTGAACCATAATAGAAATTTTAGTTCATACATTCATCAGGTTTTAATTATTTATGCACAACTTGATCTTACCTATGTATTTTTTTTTATCAATCAGAGATTGTGCACATAATCAAAGTTGACTTCATATGTAGACAAAAGTAATCCTGATGTAATTTAAGACAAAACCAATCTGATCTGGCAATGACTTTAATTCAGAATGCATTATTGGTTTAGAGTGCACAGAGAGCACACTGAACCTCCTCACATACTGTACAGTATCTACCCCAAAACTCAGCGTCAACTATGTGCGCTGTTTTTAACGCTTTATTCATGCAAAACTGTAAACAAGGTAAATGATCTGTAGCAGGTATTGATTGTGTAATTATATCCACTGTTTGTCAATTTAGTGTAACCAATCGTAAAACTGGATCCAGAAGTTTTCACATTGGGTATTGAATCCATCTGCAAGTAAAAGCACTCCTTTTATAGGGACCTGTGTGTATTTCCTAATAAAATTCTCAAACCATGCCTCCTTTTCCTAGTACACAATTGTTTATCTACCTGACCTCATTAAGGACCAGTTGGAATCTTTTCGAATGAACGAAAGAAGCCAATTTATCCTTGGTGTGAATTTACATTTGGAACATGAGCCTAAGCTTAGCACGGCTTTTACAGCGGGAGCTCTCCAGTTACTTCACCACAAATCCTGCAGTATACATTAACTTCCAGCTTTAAGTTATTACAAGCAAAATAGGACTACGGAGTCCTCTCATCTTTGGACCACCCTGGTTTTTTAGCAAGTCATTCTGAAGGTCGGATGATAGAGGTCTTTCTCAGAGGTGTTGTCGGACAGATTATACTCTAGCATGAGGATGTGTGAGCGTGCACATGGTGGCTCTCTCACACACAGTAAGATGAGAGGGAGAGGTGGCAGCCCGTGCCATGAATCATATTAAGACACAAGGCTGCGTATCCCAAAACTCATTCCATAAAGCCAGGGTTTCTGCACACGCATGCTACGCTTGAACTTGATTCCAGTCAGACATACACACATATCTGTTTTTGTGTTTGTCTTAAGTAAACACTGATATTCAATTTTATCTAGTTTTATTTTTATGTCAAATTTATTGATGATTGACTAACCACAACTATACATACTGTATATAGTTAGAACAGATATTCATCTCATTGTTTTTTCATAATTTCTGCCAAATTATATTTGGACATGAGTGAAGTCGAATTGCATTATTGCTGCTGCTAAACACAAGAAAATTATACAGATCTTTTCCTTCCGTCCTATGAAATTTCAGTTGGTTCTCAAATTTGACCTGATTCTGAAATGGACAAGAATTCTAATTTGAAATGAACAAGAAAGAACTTTGCATTGACTATGCTGTAAGTAAGATGCTACCTTTTCTTTTTTTCTTTTTCTTTTTTTGATACATGTGATAACCAATCAGAAAACACAGAAATGTAATGTAATGGATGTAATGTTTAAATGGTAAGTATATTATTGACTCTTATAGTTCTAAATGTTTTCTCAATTTTTTCTATACCATTAGCATAAGATTAACATAGATTAGCAGTGTTAGATCAGCAAATTGATGACAGGACTATGGGCACCCAAGGCTCACCTATGTCAGCGGGGTCCAAGGGCCAGCCTGACTGGTCCTATCCCACAGAAAATCTAATGTTGGACAAAGTCAATGGTGGCCATGATCGAAAGGCACCAGAACACCCAGTACACCACAGCCCAGCTGGCAAAGAGTCGAAGGCTGCTGACCCATCCTCCAAACTCCCCAGATCCTAATCCGATCAAGCATCCACGGGATGCGCCTGACAAACAAGTCTGATCCATAGAGGCCCCACTCCACAATCCACAGCACCCAAAAGCTCCACTTCCAACTTACTGATGCCAGACAACACAGCACACCCCAGCACACCCCAGAGTTTCCCCAGGGGCACAAGGGGAACCTACACAATTTGCATTGTAATGTTAATGTCAAGAAATGTGCAGATATACAGTACCAAGGTATGTGGGCATTATGTCTACAAAACTCAGCAAAGTCACAAAAAATAAATGAAAAAAAAAGTAAAAAAAAAAGTCATAATATTAATCTTAAACAATTTCTCATTTTAAAAATGTATCATCTTAAATCTACAGTGCAAAAAAAAAACATAGTTATTAAGTCAGGTAACAGAAAAAAAAAAACTCTGTAATAATATGTGCCAGAGCTGCTGTGAATTGCCCTGACAGTCCTATAATAGTAATTCACAGTTTCAGAGGTATGATACATCAGCTCAGATACATCAAATGTTATCATTCCCCACCTTCAGGCATGAAAGAAGTCTGACGACTCAGTGACAGGCTGGCAATAAGAGGACAGAAAGCATAAGAGTGAGCGTACTGTATATACAAAGCAAGTGAAAAAGAGAAAGTGACATTTATAGCAAAAAAGATTTAGACAATTAGCGGTTTCCTAACTGGTTTGACGCTAGAGATAGCTTACCCAGGTATGAATATGTTTAACTAGAGTTAACTATGTTTAACTATGGCTGATGATTAGTAGAAGGTGTTTCTGTGTTTCAAATCTATTAATCAAGTTATATTGCATCAGCTTTGTAGATCAGAATATGTTTTTTTTTTCAAACAATCTTAATGAAGATTTTTCCGATTTACCTTTAATCATTTATTATTTCAGTAGATACTACCTTAATGTGGCTGAAATCATCCAGTGGATTATTTAAGATGCCTGCTTTGCATGTTATTGCTTAGAGTCACATACGTAATTCAAGCAAGTCACTATTCATGAAGATAGCTACTTGCCGTGAGCATATGATCTGGATGCATTGATCTTTCATGTTACATATTCATGTCTTCCTCTGTAGAATTAAAGAGCAGTTGCTGTACCTGGGATTGAGTGAGTGGAGAGCTTGAACAGAGCTTTTATTCAACAACCTTAAACACAACAAGTGTTTCTGATAAGCTGCACGGCTGGTCACGGTTCGACACGGACAGCAGAACACTTTTATAAACAAAACCAACCAGAGCCCAAACAGAAGGAAGTTGTCTAGAATGATACTTAGAGATGGCTTGGCTTTCTTCTATTGGAAACATCTTCATAGCCAGAACTGCAATCTGTTTCTCATAAGGGGTTCAGTATTAGCCATTATTTCGTTAATACCTTCAGTAGATTTTGTTCAGCACAATTATAAGTGAATGTTACCAAACTGTCATTTGCATTTACATTTCCTTTAAAAATACTGAAAGATTTTCTGGAGTTTCGTGCTTATGTTCACGCTTAGGTAATCTGTCCGTAAGAACGTTTTCATTCTCTTTAACTCCCATGACCTGAGCTGCCTGCATGTGTTCAATTTCCTCTTGTGGATTTGGCATGTAGGCATGTGGTTATAGCCTAAGTCCAAAAGTGATTTAATTTGAATGAGACAGATGGAATTTGGGACATCCTCTTATCTGAGAATCAGATGGTCCCATCCAGTCTAAGACTTTATTTAATAAAATACAATAGTGTCATTTTTAGCAAAATGTCTCTAATATATGTCCTGAACGGTTCAATACGTTTATGTACAGCAAATACTAGAACTGTTAAATCAAGACCAGGACCAGCTGACATCAAGTTAAGCTAAAGAAAAAAAACGATCAAATCTCTTTCAAGTTTACTTTCCCTTTACATTAACACGTTGGTTTCATGTCAATTTTTTAATAATTAGGCTATTTTTTTTTCTAGAAGAAACAATTGCATCTTGTCAATATTTATGTAAAAATTGCAAACTCTCAAGTCGAGAACAGAACCAAATTTTACTGAAACTAATGACAAAGAATGAGACAAGAACAAATTATAATAATTTCAAGATGAGTCTGAGTCAATAAAGGAAACCAGTCTCAAGACCCATATTTTGTTATTTCATTAAAAAGTTAACACAGGTCTCTAAGCTCCCCCAGACTGGCTGGTAATGCTCCTGTTGAAACACTCTTCAGATATTATATATTTTTTTCATACCTCAAACTCAATTATTTCCCTTCTCCAAATATGCCTTTCAGTGTCTATGAAAATAAGCTACTGCTGCACCACATATAACAAGAGCACAACAGCCCTGTAACTTATTCAAACAATTCCATGATGGCAAAAAATAAATAAAAGAAGCCAAGGGATGGGATTTTCTTCTGTGAGTTCACAATAAAGGACAGATATAACTGACTCCCTAGTATAATTTCTTCAGGTGGTTAATCTTAGAGAGTTAATATTGCTTGCTAATATCATATAATAAGCACCTCTCAGATGTCTGTAACCAGTGGGTAAACCGACATACAGTACTGTGGTTACTGTAAACCAGCATAGAACCAGAAAGAGAACATCTGCAATTTCAAATATTAAAAGCATGAACTAATGTAAGGTCAAATTTCAAACTAGTAAAACTATAAAGTGCACTTGTTACAGTACCTTCAGGTGTTAATATAATTTTGTTGTTTTGCTTTTTAAACAGTGGAAAATGATACTGTATCACTACAGTGAGTAGCAAGAGCAATGTGACTTTGTGATGGCTTGGTAGCTTATTATAATGACAAATTTTACACTGGAAGCTATAGAAAACTGTTAAATATGGTTATTGCAAAAACATATTCTTAAAGAAGGCATTACAGTGACCGTAAGCACAGGGCCCCTTTCACCATGCTGACAAAGGCCAGAATTAACATGAACTCAGCATTCTAACACTATAGCAGCCCTAAAATAAATAGATAAGTAAATAAATAAGTTCAATGTGCAAGGTCAAAATGAAAAAGCCATGTTACTATCCTTAAAACATCACACGCACAATACAGTGAACAGCCACAACACTATCACCACCGCCAGGTGAATTGAATAACATTATCGATTATATACCAGTGAACTGGTGACAGACTCATGGGCACCATCAAAAGCCAGGCTGTCTGGTCCAATCCCACAAAAAAGCCAATGTAGCACAAATTTGCTGGTTATGATAGAAAGGTATCAGAAGACTCAGTACACCACAGGCTGCCACATATGGGGCTTATCAGGCAAAGAGTTCACAGTTGTTGATCTGGCTTCCAAATTCCCCAGATCTGACCAAGCATCAATGGACATTAAGTCTGATCCATGGATGCCCCACACCACAACCCACAGCACCCACTACTAATGTCCCAGTGCTGGACACCACAGTTCACCACCAGAGGTCTTGCAGAGTCATGCCCAAGAGGGGGGCAAAACTTACACAAGGAGAATCTAGACATTGTTAGACGTAATGTTATGTCCAATTGGTGTATAACATGAAAGAAAAAATTTACATGTGACCAAGTGAAACATTCACACATTCATTCTTTTCTATACCGTTTATATTGAGTAAGGTTACAGACGGTTCCTAGAGGTTATTCCAGGGAGCTCAGGACACACATCAGGGCACACCCTGGATAGCACTCATATGCCTAATCATACACTATGACGAATTTGGAAACACTAATCAGCACTAATCAGGGGAAACCTGAGTACCTGGATAAATGCCACAAAGCATGGAAACTCTACACACACATAAACTAGAGGAAAAATTCCAATCTCCAAATCATGAGGAGCAAGGCAACAGTGCTAACTTCTCAACTGCTGAGCCACCATCTATCCAAATAAAACTCTGAATTCTGTGCTAAACTCATTCTTTTTTAGATTTGGATAAGCACTTGTGTAAGTTTGATAAGCAAACCTTTGTAGAAGTGATGGCTATGCCTAAGTGTATCTTATAAATAGTTTTGTGCATTTGAGCTAAAGAGGTCATGACTCAAAATCAGCTGACATTGTCCTATATGTAGAAATATGAATCAAAATGATTAATAGGTTCAGTAATTTCTTCTTATTTCATCTATTCATCCATATTCAATCACCGCACTCACCTCTTGTCGGGAAATTACTTAAACACACTTTTCTGCATGATCTTGCAGAAAAAGTGACTGTTTTTAGAAACTTGCCTGCACTAGATAAATCATCTCGAAAATTGTTGTGAAGGCATCTGCATTATGTCTATGCTCTAAACGAGCAGATACTTAACTTTTGTGTAAATATTCTACAGTATACATATTCGTTTAACTCATCTTTCATTTGGATTTACCTGGTTATTCTTTTTTTTAATTGCAATGTTTTATTTTAGATAAATAGCAAAAAAGGATCAATTTACTAAAATAATTTTTTTTTTAAGTATAAAGCACATTTTCTGTTCTGCCCAGTCCATTTCTGTACAAACCTGACTTCCTACAGTACATGCAGTAAGTAAAACCTAACCAATTCATTTTGTTACTGTAATCTTCCCTGTTCTTTTAATTCTAAGCCATGACTTGCTGTGAAAAATGACTTATTTGCATTCTCTTTATCACCTGGCAGTATGATATATGCCCCACTATGCACCCCCCACATCCACTCCGTCTGCTGCAAAACACTTCCACACCTTTAGTGTTCCATTTGCTCCTCTCTGCTGTTCAGATGACTAAGTATTGCCACCATTATCATGCTAGTATCAGTCCCAGCCCTTAAATATGGTTGTGGGTTTTTTCATCACTCAACAGAGGCCAGTGAACAACCCTGTATTTACACAGGACCTTACTACTTTATCATCATGACAAAGAGCTCCTGTAGCCCTGTAAACGATTGTTTCCCTTAAGATACAAACAAGTGGGATTATGCACAACTTTTTATTGATGCCTTCTACTGGAAAGCTGGCTAGAAATAAAAGGGCCTGGGCTACTGTTTGTCCTGGTGTCTTCAACATTAAGAAATAATAGAGGTCACAGACAACAGTGAGAGTCAATAGCTAGAAATAGTAAGTGGGAGGAATTTTTCCTTAAAGAATTCCAAACCAGAGAAAATTGCTAGAATCATGAAGGAGTATAAATCATCTGACTCTGTGCTTTATGCTGCCTTTTACATCTCAGTATATCTTAGTTATCAACAGTATAACAAAACGAAAGCCACCTAGGAATACCTAGGGGGAAAAAAACATCCCCCCAATTTGATAACTAACTGAATAATCCCTGTTTGATTTAATTATACATCAGTTCATCATTACTTCAAACTCTTGCCTTAAAGAAACAACTCAAATATTTCACATAAATTTGACAGCATGTTTTGACAGCAGTGTGTGTGTGTATGCTTGCACCATCTGGATTTTAGCTCTGCGGACACTGTATCCACTTTATTGAGTCTGAGGATCTAAACATACATCAGCAGGATGCCTGCATGTTCACAAGGCTTTCACACGCTCTTGGGCACATTTGTTCATGCTAACGCTCTCTTGCAATGCTTTGATTTGATATTCCCTGAAACAAATTGACTTAATTGGGTAAAAGTAATGGTTAGCCCAGCTCTTTTACAGTACCTAATGGATGCCAATACTGGGAATAAAACAAGGGAAAATGCATGTGGACTCCACAGCTATCCACCCAAGTGAAGTACCCGCAAGAGTGCTCGCTCTATTTGTTCTGATGGATTTCTTAACCTATTCAGGATGACACATAGATGCAGATCATTTCCATGTTGGCATTTATTCACTATCCACTCTTCCCACAGCCAGGTCTGAGGCTAAACCCTGGCATGGCCAGAGCAGGCCTGGGTAAACAAAACACTAAATGAGCTTGCACACACCATGCAATTAGATACACACAAGATGAGATGCAGACTCTGTTGTAAATGGCTCTCATTAGCGGCCATCCTTGATTGTGCATTCCTCTCCACATTGGTGAAGTGTGGTCTTACAGCGCTCTCAGTTAAGAATAACAGAAACTCTCCTGCATGGAGGAAAACATGCTGTGGGTGGTATTTCATGCTGGACTACATTTCAATAAGTCACGCCAAGCCATGGTGAATTCTGGTCCCAATGGCATTTAGCAGAGTTGTTAATGTATTCTACAGAGTGTGGTCGGTTTCTTTCACTGGTTGAATTAAGGCGCAAATTTAGCCAGTGACAAATTGTGACAGGTGAGAAAGGGCACACAAATGTGCCAGTGAATCAGTTCTAGGGAAAAACAATGTGGTTACAGAAAAGGTGAAACATAATGGAATACCTTCCCAATACGATATACGGTTACCGGTCAGATACGTTATTGCTTAAATGTAAAAAACATATGAGTGCATTTATTCAGTGCAGAGACAAGAGGATAAACTGTGCCATTTGGTATTTAATTATAGGACAGTTATAATTGCATTAAGTGTCCCTTGGAGCAAATTGTAAACGAGGCCATGATTAGAAGAGAAGGTGCTGAGTTGATTGCTTGGGCTGTGTTAAAACAATGAAATTAGGGTGTAGCATTAAGAAAGATAAATGCCACATTTTGACGAGTTGCTCTGACAGCACAAGAATTGAAACAGAAGTGTGCCATTACTTTGCTTTGTATTTAATAGATCAAAAAAGAATTGATTATATAAAGCTTTTATTTGTTACTTATGCATTACTACATAGTGAAAATCTTTTCTTCACATTTCCCAGGTTGTTAGAAAGTTGGCATTTGAGCACACACACACACACACACACACACACACACACACACACACACACACACACACACACACACACATAGTATTTATGTATAAGCTAAAAAATGATCCTTATTTTAACTAATATAAATAAGAGAAATTGTCATATCTAACTGAGAATCTTGTTATCTAATTTCATGAGACTAGATTTGAAAAATAATACGTCACTTATTTAATGTGTCACAACTCAGATCCAGGAATGATGCTCAGAGAAAATCTAAAACATATTTTATTTGAGCATCTGGAGAAGTCAGGCGCAATTGTACAAAGAGCTGGATTATACTTTATCTCCAACACATAGAAAAACCCTTGCTACCTATGCAGAGGCTGAAAAGTCAAACATGACTAGTGTTAGCAGAGCTGAGGACCATGTTCGTTAAAAATAAGAGCACATATTATACAATGTATACAAATCTTTATCTACTGTACCTATAAACATGATTAGTTACAGAAAGCTGACTAGGAGAAAACTTGTACAGATGTTTAAAACAGATTATAAGGCAAAGCTGCAAAAGAAACAGAAGACACGTACAAAAACAAGAATTTACAAGGCAAACAGCAAGTAAATGTAGACTCACTCACTCACTCACTCACTCACTCACTCACTCACTCACTAATCATTGCAATAAATCCATTGCAGGGATTAACACACTATGGGCAAGTTGGGACCGCCAATCAGCCTAATCTGCATGTTTTTGCACTGTGGAAGGAAATCTGAGCACCCGGAGGAAACCCACCAAGCACGGGGAGAACGTGCAAACTCCATGCACACAGACTCGAGCCGGGAATCAAACCTGGAAAAAAATGTAAACTGTAGTTTATTATTTATTATGATTTATGATGAATGTATACTGTATATAATCACAACTATTTACCTATTCTTCAGTTGAAGTGCTGGTGATGAAACAAACATATGACATTAAGAGGCAATTTGATCAAGTATTTTTCTCTGGTCACAATGAATTTCCTCACCTAAAGGAAATTATAAAGGCAAAGAAAAAGCTAAACTAATCCCCCTTTTCTTATCACTTGTGAAAATCCTAATGAGCCCATCCTCTCTAGCAGTGAAAGGTTTGATGACTGATATGCCATTTTGTGTGAATACAGATACTGTAACAAAAGATAGATGATATCTACCCTACTTCTGCTTTCAGTTATAACTGTTACTATTACTGTTGTTAACCAAGCGGGCTTAGTTTCCACATGTGAAGTGCTTGTCACAAAGGAGATTCACTTTATGACAGACTCTCTGTTGAAAGGCAGATAGAGACCAAGCAAAAATCACAGCCTCATCTAAATAGGATTAAACATTCATTCTTGTTTCTTCATAAACTGGAAAAAGAAATCCAGCTTGTATGAATGTTAATTGGAATTGTCATTTCTGAAGTCCATGCCTCAGAACAATGCAGTTTATTTATGGTTTAGCTGAAGAGGTATTAAAAAGAGATGAAGGTTTTACAATGTTCCTTGCGGAATAATTATGTAGTCTTATTTCACATGATTTGAATAGAATCAAAAAGATAGAAAAGTCCAATGGTAAATCTGTAAAATGTCACTCCACCGACCTTATAACATAATACATATTTCCTGATTCACTGTCTTTGCCTGAAATTTGATGTCAATTATTAGAATGTTAATTTAATTAGAATGTTGGTGTAATCACTTTATGATTAATAACAAATAATTAATTTATTACGATCTAGCGTAAGTAGCCGTCGTCGGCCTGAAAGAGTTTTTTAGAAATAGTAAGTAAGGTTAAAGCTAAAAATAAGCTGATCAGCTTTAATGTAATCAATGATATTATAATTTCTGTTTGAAGCCCACGTACATGTCTGCCTGTCTTTCTGTATGGAAAACTCTCTGCCTAACCTATTAATGCAAAGAAATACAATTTTGTAAGGTTGAGTAGCTTACGCTTTATTTACACTAAATTGTGCTTCTTTCATCATCAGCCCGAATACACACTACCTGTTTGGTAATCGGAGGCTGAATCACAGATGAGAAATTGAAAAAGTAGATCAGATAAAGATTAAGATTTTTCTTAAAATGACTTCAGCATGTTAAAATTCTATTATAATAAAATTATAATAAAATATAAATCTATAACAACATTTTATTTTATATATGGTGCAGTTGTAACTAGGAGCAAATACCAAAGTACTGCCAAAGTTTCATTAAATTCTGTCCAGCCAGTTTTACGGAATGCTGAGACAAAATCTCCTGGACAGACATACAGACAGATGTCCTCCAGTGAATGAAACATAAAGATATCATTGAAAGCGAGCGACTTCTGACCAATGTACAGACAAAAGCTTTCTTTTATTTATATGGATTCCATCCATGTAAATGGGGTTGTCCCTGAAAATTTTGTACTTATTCTGAAGTGCAACGAAAGGACACAACAATATCAACAGGATAAAATGCAAATTAAGGCATATGACCAAATTAATATTTGTCTAGTTGATCATTGATGTCTTTTGTCTTTTGAGCCTGACAAGTAAAAGAGGATTAGGCCATGCTTTTTGGTTTGACAGCAACATAGAAGTATTTTAGTTCATGACTTGGTAAAATGTTTACGCTTTGTCTTTGAAACATCATTTCCATTTCTGATTTTTATTGTTTCATTTAGTGTCATTTTTGTCATTACTTGGCAAATTTATATTCCAGTGAAGTTATTTTATTTTCATTTTAGAATTTTTATACCTGTTAAATTTTGCAGAGAATGTTCAAACCTTTAAGTTTTTAATACAGTTTATTCTAGCAGTTATTTACTATTAATTAAGAGACCTAAGTCAGGTCTTCAATTTGCCTATCATATATCATCAAACAGAATCACTGGAATGTCTTTGAAGTAATAAATTAACCCAAGACAGCTGTCTGATTCATATCATCTTGAACAATCATAATAATATATCCTGTACTGTGCTCACAGAGGTGCCCTTACAGTAAATTTCTCAAGATCCAAAGAAGAAGTGAATATTCTGGGAGTGTAACCTTATGGAATTGTACCCTCTGCTGAGTTTAGCTAATGCTTGCATCAGTAAATCTGCCAACTGATGGTTTTCTATGACGCCAGCACTGTGGCGGTAGACAGAGGGAGGCTGAGTTTGTGCAGTTCAGAGGTCAGGCCTGCAAAGAGTGGGGCTCTGAGACTTGACACAAATGATGTGATAGTTCAAGGAGAGGGGTTGTAAATATGCTTCATAGTCTGCTGAAGTACTTGGATGTGGGATACACAGTGTACATCATTTGTTTTGCACTATGACCCATCTCTTTCTTTAACCAAATTCAATACTGACAGCTCTTTTCTGTAAAAGACTCAAGTCACTGATCTTCAGCAAAGATCACATTATCTGCCTGCTTTAAGGAGAAAGTGGAAAGAGACACCACAGTAAGCACTTTACAGTAGCTAGTTAAACCAAATATCTTTTGTTTAATTCTGTGACAGAATTATAAAAAAGTATCATTAACATATAACATATATATGAACATAACATGCACTATTATTGTAAAATGACAAACCTCATCAAAAAGATGAGTAGAATAATAGTGAAAATGTGTGTGTGTCTGTGTGTGTCTGTGTGCCAGTATTTTATTGTGAGAGCGTATCGTGTACAGTATTTGAAAACAGAGACAGGTGAAAACAGCCAAGCAGAGTAGAGGAGTAGAGATAATAACATACTCATACTTGGTGAGGTGAGGTGAGGTGGGTGAAAATAGCTTCTCTTCTCATCTGAGATTTCATTCAAGGTTAGTCAAGCAAGAAGGTGCACAGAGATGCTCTTGTTCATTTTACTTGCCTTTTTTTTTTTCATTTCAAGGAGAAATGTTTTATATTTTTATATTACTGTTGCACTGAACAGTATAGAATTTAAACTTTTTGATTAATTTCAATATTTTAAGGGATGTTGTAATGATGTTTTTATATTAGGGTTACAAAATTCAATAATGAATGTTGGGAAAGTAAAACAATTGTACTTCTAGTCATAATTAATGGCTATGCAACGTACTGTACATAAACAGACTAAGCAGACAGATGAATTAATTAACTCTCCTTATAATGATCCATTGGAGATTTAATTTCATTTGCTTTTATTGTATTTTCCACATCATTTAACCTAGATTGGTCAGGTACTATCATTGGTTACTGGAAGAGTGGGAACAATCTGTCATCAATCTCACACATTGTGTCGGGATCAAGGTTAATAAACAGCCCATCCATTGCCGACCATGTTAAAAAACAACTGTGGGTTAAGTAGAGCTAGATGATGTCTGCCCCGTGGTAAAAGAACTCCTGTTTCCTTGAATTTGCTTCAACCTACAAACAATAATTAATGAAGTATTTACAGTACATATATTAAAAAGTATTTGATGTGTTTGTTTTATCGCCCAAATTTTGTAAAATTCACCAAAGTCCTTCTCTTGCACTGAGATTAATTCTACATCTTAGGCTCAGAGTAATTACTTTGAATAAAGCAATATCACATGAGAGGTACTGTAGTGCTGTGTTGCTGGATATAGCACAGCACTGATGCAGTTGTGGGAACACGGTTGTAGGTTGAGTGAAGCAAAATCAACCAACACCTTTAGGAACTTTTTCAGGATTGTTGGAATGGCAAGAGTGTGTAAAGCTGTCACCAAAGCAAAAGGTGGCTTTTTTTGAAGAATCAAAAGTCTAAAACATATTCTAAAACATAGTATAAAACATATTAAATAACACATGTTCTAATTCCATGGTCTTTCCTGATTTTTTATTTCTTTTTACATTTTAAAATTGGTGAGACTGGCAACTAAATGAACTTCTCCTCTGCAGGAATCTTACTTTCCCGAGAAGGTCTTCATGAGAGCCAGTTTCATCATGGTGCTGATGAAATAATAAAAGGGTTTGCAACTAAAATTAACATTACCATTCTTGCAAGGACTACTGTATTCCAGGACAGTTAACATTAAATTCTTAAAATATCACCAGATTGTTTTTATTTAATTACCTAATGCCTTCTGAGTTATCTCATAGTTTTGAAAAAAAAAAATCCAGTATTGTTCTAGAATGTAGAAAATAAATTCAAATGTGTGTCCAAACTTTTGAATGGTACTGTATACAGTGTATACCAAAAGTATTCACTCGGCCATCCAAATTATTCAATTCAGGTTTTCTGATCACTTCCATGGTTACAGGTGTATAAGATCAGGCACCTAGGCATGCAGATCGCTTCTACAAACATTTGTGAAAGATTGTGTCGCTCAGTGTGGAAGATAGGATACCACCTGTGCAATTAGTCCAGTTGTGAAATTTCCTTGCTTCTAAATATTTCACAGTCAACTGTAAGTGGTATTATAACAGTGGAAGTGATTAAGACATTGTGCCAATCCTTCTCGTCCAATATCAGTGTCTGACCTTCTGGAAGAATGGTCAAAATTTTCCAAACACTCCTTAACCTTGTGGAAAGCCTTCCCAGAAGAGTTGAAGCTATTATAGCTGCCAAGGGTGGGTCAACATCATAATAAAGTCTATGGATTAAGAATTGGATGTTACTCAAATTTATATGCATGTGAACGCAGACGAGTAAATATTTTTGGCAATATAGTATATATACTAGATATACCTGTGACTTTGTTTTCGTAGAATTTAATTGCACATTCATAAAGGCTTTTTTATTTTTAAAAATTACAACGCCATCTGTTGAATTTTGGAATGAACTAATGATTTTTTCAAGGTTGTTTTTTTTTATGAGATAAGAGTGTTTTCCTTTTAAATTTCTAATTAGCAAATATTCTCTTCCCGCGAGCCAGTTGTGATGAAACAAATCCTGTATGTTACCTCAAGCTTGGCCAAATACACCAGTGGAAACCCCATTAAAATTCGTTCATTAGTTTTTATGTGATGCGTACACAAACAGACAGACAGACAAAAATTCCAAAAAACATCTTTAACAGGTGTATTTGGCCGAGCTTGAGGTAACTTTGTTCAAAATGTTGCTGCATTTGTGGTTAGTCGCTTTTTTGGGAAACAGTCTCTAGAGGGGTCTCGACAGTGGCGCTGGTGCTGGCTTGGATTTGGCTGGAGTTTTGTAATAAATTATCTAAAATATAATATTTGTGTGTCTGTTGTGTGTATTGAATATACATCAATCAGCTATAACATAAAAAATATTAATTAAAACCATAATATTAAATTAATATAAATTAATATAAACCACCTACGGTAGATTTTGGGTTCTCACAGTGCCAACAGGGTACCTCTGGCCCCTCGGGGCATGGCTCTATAGGGCCTCTGCGTGTGTGCTGTGGTGTCTGGAACCAGAACGTTGGCAGAGGATCTTTTGGGTGCTGCGGTTGTGGGGTTGGGCCGCAGTGGATTGGACTTACCATGGGGCCTTCAGATAGGGATCTGGGGAATAGTCATAGTCAATAGTCATGTGTAAAAGTTTTTACCTCTCTTTTAATTCTATGTTTTTGTGTAAAGACAAAAAGGATCATTTATATCGTTTTTACACAAAAAACATAGAACTGATGTCTTAACATGACTGTGTGTATGTATGTATATGTTGTAAAATAGTTTTTACCAGATAAAGACATAATGATTTGTCAGGTTTCCTTTACTTCTTTTAAATTGTGTAAGACACAAGCTATTCAGTCAATCTGCACCCCTATTTAGCTAATGTGTCTATTTGTCTTTTATATCCTGTCTATTGTAGGTGTATGATGCAAATCAGATTGGATAAATACATGGAGAACAAAACCTCTTACTCACATTCAATAACCACTTTTTCCTTGTCCTGACTTTGGTGTTGGAAAGTCTTTTGCAGTACAGTACACACACGTCTCTGCTGCATTCAAGCCCTGGATTATTAAGTCTGAGTCAAAGATGGAGAAAACTGTGTCACTATGGAGAAAATAAGCTGTGTCTATACTGGGAGTGAGTATGCAGGTTTAAAAGTTAGCCATATGGCGTGGACAGCACAATTAGCTAACCACAGTGTCTGAAATAAGCTCTAAGCTTCAGACAATTCAGGCCTAAAGTCACAACAGTAAGGGCATAGCCAGAGAGCTAATGTTTAATTAACAGCATTTAAATTTGTCAAATTCTAATGCGCAGCTTTTGCTCATTATCTGGTGTCAAGATAGTCTCGATTATTACTTGTGAAACTTTAAATCTTTTAACTACAAATGGAAATACTTTTCAGGCAATGCTTGATTTTCTTGTAAGGTAGTTTATGTAAAATGCATTGTATTGAGACACCACCATATTGTATTCAACTAAAATTTAGTAAAACGTGTACTTGTGATTTTTATAAAAAGGTGACATCTAATAGACTTTACTATTATGTAATATTGAATATAGTATTGAATTATCTTATGTTTTTTATCTTAGTCTTAGTACCCATTGTTAGCGGTTAAAGAGTTTGTAGAAATAGTTTAAAGATTAAAGCTAAAAATAAGCTGAACAGCTTTAATGTAATCAGTGATATTATAATTTCAGGTTGAAGCCCACATACCTGTACATACATGTCTGTCTTTGCGTACGGCAGAACTCTCTGCCTAACTTATTAATACAAAAAATTACATTTTGGAAGGACTTGCACCACTAAGTTGTACTTCTTTTGTCATTAGCCAAGTACACTTACTGTTCAGTAATTGAAAAGGTGAATCACAGGTGAGATCGAATAAGGATGTTTTGTCTTAAAATTACCCAAACACATTAAAATTGACTTATAACTCTTTAGCGCTGTTATTTCAGCAAAATATTTCAGTAAAAACATTAAGCAATCCCAGTAAAAATATTAAATTGAGCTTTTCTAATTAATATCTATTGGTGCAGGTGTTTGTTTACATTGAGTAGCTATCTATTAAAAATCTTTTATTATAAGGTCACGGGTGGTCGTTATGTGTCGTTGTGTGTATGACGTACTGTGTATGTGACTGTGTATGTGACAAATAAAATTTTAATTTGAAGCTTTTTTTAAAGAGCACATACTGAAGCTGTCCATAACATCGCTCTTTAAAAAAAAAAAAAATTTATTCTATCACAAAGAGGACACAATTTTAAATTCTTGCCCTAAGAAGCTGTAATATTTTGTGTGCAGATTGTGTATACATTCACACAAAAATTCTGCCTGAAAAATCAGCCTCATACAGTATAACTACAAGATTTTAACATCCTCCCCAAAAGACACTTGCCAGCACTCTCCAGCTCACTACATTACTGTAAATGAGTTGAAGTGTGCTGAGCCTGCATCCGTTCATCAGTAGCTCTCTGAACAGGTAAAGTGAATGTGAGCTGTGTTAGGATGCCTACTGAATACTAATTGACTGTGCGGCAGATGGTTCTCAATGGGGAGCGAGATCTACCCTGTGTCTGTCAGACCTCCAGGACCCATAAATGCATGTAAAACAAACAACCTAATTGCATATGTAACACTACTGAGCAAGTGAGTCTATACAACGCAGGAGGGCAGCAAGTGCAGAGTGTATGGATTGCTACTATGACCTCTATTAACACTGATCTCCAGTCGGGATTTGTTCAGTTTGTTGCATTACACTAATGATAATAACTGATTTGGTGGCAAAATGCAGGCTGATGCCAGATTCGGCGTGGAAATGACTGGCTGTTCTTGCCTTCTAAAGTCTCTGGATAATGGAAATATTCAAGAAGTTTGGTCAGCAGACCTGTTGCTCTCACTGATAAATAGTTCACAGATCTATTTCACCGCAAAGTAAATACAGTGGAGATGTACAGTAGGCTCTCCACTGTTTTGGAATGTTCTGGACAGAACTGTCTTCTATGCGCTTCAGAGACAAAGCATCATGGGAGGAAATGTGCTAAAAACAGTAGTATATATACAAGCAACACTGCATATGGACTAGGTGCTTATAAGATAACATGTGTGCTTAGGATATGTTAAGGCTCACTGGATGGATGCTCATCTGGCAGATGTTTAAGGATGTGTATTCCTAATATTCACCAAGTAACAAAATTATGGAAGCATAAAGGTTGGAGCTAAAATATAAAAGCAAACTCACCCCCAAGACACAAAACCCATTTTCTCCCTAGCCACCTGCGAAGCAATACCCTCAGCCTATTAACACTTCTGAAGCATGGCTGTCTCAAGCTGTGTGTTTGTTATGTGTGTGTGTGTGGCCAGTATTCTGAGGACAAACATCTGTTGGCATATTGCAGCATCATAACTGAAAATAAGTGAAAATAATGACTCAAAACTGGCAGATAATATTGCTATACTGTTATGAACTGTTCTACAAACTAATTTGTCCTTTGCATGAGTGTCACCTTACACAGACTTGTGTTAATGCCTACCCACTCTGTTTTCCCCATAGATTTATCTGGACTACGTGCACAATAGCTTTCTGAAACAAAGTGGTTCTATAAGAGGCTGCAATCTTGGTGGTATGGGTGTTCAGACAGCACGGACTGTAGTTTACTTTCACCTTGAGCGAACAGACATTACCACAGCCCAGATGGTCACAGACAGGGTGTGAAGGAGACAAGGAGAGAGCAGACACAACACAGAAGGGACAAAGGAGAGAAAGAGAGACCAGTAGTGGTGGGAAGGCAAAAGACAAGAATAACACATCCCTCTGTCCTATTAACCATCCTCGTACGCCTCATCACTCAGAGCCACACTGTTGATGTTATGTTGAATGTATTATTTGAATAAACAGATGGAACATCAACACACATGATCTTTCAAATAAATGGGATCATGATAGGCCTGTATTTACTGAAGAGGTTCATTCCTTCTACAAACATCCTGGACTGAGGACACAGCTTTAAAGACGGTTGGCATTAGTGCTGCAGCTTGTTTGATTAAGATAAGATGAAGAGCCAAGCATTTTTTTCCCAAATGAATCCCATAGTCATATAAGAACCTGTGTTAGAAAACTAAATTTAAACATGGCTTGCATTAACAGGGAATTTAACAGGGAGCATTTCATGTTTCAAGACTGAAGAGCTTCATTAAACTACAAAAAGGATTCCAGTCTTGTGTAGCTTTTACAGCTTTATATTTCTATTTTCCTTAAAAAATAGTTTGTAATGTATTTAATTCTATTTAATTTAGATGAACCTAGGGGGGCACAGTGGTGAATTGTTAGAACAGTGGCTCCGCACATCCAGAGTCCAATGTTCAGATCGTGCCTCAGGTCTGTCTGCTAGGAGTTTGCATGTTCTCACCGTGATCATTAGGTTTCCTTGGGCACTCAAGCATCCATCCATCCATCCATCTTTAACCACCAAGTCGGGTCGCGGGGTAGCGATTCCAGGAGGGAATCCCAAAGTTCCTCAAAGTGCTCTTTCCACCGCCCTATTATCTCCTCAGTCAAGGTCAGCAGTGTCCCATCCTTGCTGTACACAACTTGGCTGGTTCCCCGTTTCGCCCCTTCTGAGGTGCTAGATGGTTTTCCAGAAGCACCTCGGTGCCACCCGAAAGTACTTCTCCATGGATTCTCCGAGCTCCTCCCACACCCGCTGCTTTGTCTCTGCTACCACTGTGGCTGCTGTCCTTCAAGCCCACCGGGATAACATGTCCCTGAAGGACTCCTTTTTCAGTCGGACAGCTTCCCTAATCTCAGGTGTCCACCATGCTGTTCGAATGTTTACAGCCCCTAGATGCACCCAAAACCCTAAGACCACAGGTCACAGCTGCAGCTTCAGCAATAGATGCTTTGAACATTGACCACTCTGATTCAATGTCCCCAGCTTCTACAGGGATGCTGGAAAAGCTCCACTGGAGGAGGGAGTTGAAGGCCTCTTGGACAGGGGCCTCCCCTAGACATTCCCAATTCACCCGCACTACTCGTTTGGGCTTAGGTCTGTCCAGTGGCCTCCCCTGCTACCATCCATCCTTATGTTCGAACTTGTTATTTGTTATGGACAATCCATGGCTAACACAAAAATCCAATAAAAAAACAACGCTCGGGTTTAGACCAGGGAGGCCGTTCCTCCCAATCACGCCCCTCCAAGTATCTCTATCATTGCCCACATGTGCGTTGAAGTGCCACAGCAAGACTATGGAATCCCCTACTGGCATAAGAATAGACAACAGTGAGAGTTTTCCCCCGCATCCCCACACCCACCTGGCGCCTCACACCCAATTCGCCAATTAGCCTTGGAAGGCCCTACCAGGAGCACATGGCTCCAGACAATACCATTGTGGCTCCCAGATTCATGAGGGCACGCAAACTTCTCCACCACGATAAGGTGATAGTTCCTGGAGAGGTACTCAAGCGATCTAGGCTAATTGATATTTACAATTTCTGACCCTTTTATAGGATAAGCGATACAGAGAATGAGTAGTTTACTCTAAACATACTACTGTTTTTACGATTATTTACAACTATTTACTAATTACTTGTAATTTATGGAAATTCTGGCCTTAATTGTAATAAGTTCATACCTGAATCATTTTGTCTACTCACCTTTTACATAGAAAGTTAACTTTTTTTTTTTTGGTTAAAATATGAAAGTGAAGCCTCATTTGCAAAAACATATTAATGCCATTCTTCAAAAAAGTAAACCTGACTTCTCTGTATAATTCTTTGTATGTGTTGCAAATGAACACTTCAAGTATAAAGGGCTTCAGCAGTTGCTCACTCTACAATGTGTTGCTTCAACAGCGAAACACAAATGCCAACAGCATTTTGCAGTTTGTGCATTAAAAAAAAAAACAAATAAAGCTTTTGCATTAAAGCGGTGAGTTTATAAAAATAAAATAAAAAAGCCAGCCATGTCATGTTAATGACAAAACAACATGAAATGACAGCAGTACAAGTAAACTGTGATGACATCATATAGCATTCATATAGCATCTGTAATAAAGGTGTGGTGCTAAAGTGCAGTCATTATAAATGAGTGCAAGGTTTGTAGCATACACAAACATTTTGTGTATGTCACGTGAAACCAGCACGGTTAGTTCGAGAATAGCAGAAGACGCCAGAATCAAAAGAGCTAAATAAAATGTTCCTTGATGCCCCTAATTGAGTAATCCTAAGTACACTACTCATTTTTTTTTTTTTGTATCGGTATCAGAGAGCACCATGTACTTTACTCTCATACACATAATCAGTCTGAAAAATATATAATTTGTTGAAAAATTGCTGTAAAGGAGTCTCACTATCCAGGCAGTGCTTAAAAATATGAGGGAGCAGTGCTGAAGAGGAGGATATTACTGTGTCCTGAGAGAAGACACTCTTTATGATGAATCTCCTATTATGCGTGAAAGTGTTGTGTCCTTGAACACCATGGTTTGTCATTATTTTCTGAATTGGTAAAAAGCGAGAATGTTAATCAGGGCTTGTTTTTTTTTTTACATGAAAAAAGTCCGGGAAGTGTTGGTGGTGGTTAAATTGTCATCTTAGGTACTAGTCTCACCCTATCACTTTCTAATTCTACTGGTTCACAGAGTATATAATTTAGAATTTAAGGAAAATTGAGCAGTTTGACAGTAAATGAAATAAATATCATATTTGAACCTTTTTAAGCTTTGAGCTCCCATGTTTTAGAAAAACCATGACATGGAACAGCCACAACCAAACCTGATTCTGAAAAGGAAATCATACCATTTCTTTCTGTCAAATGATCATTAAAGCAAAACTAACATTTAGCATAATAGCAGCTGCCATAAGTGAACTTAATGTGTCAAGTGAATTTTTTGGAGAATGTTTAATCTACGAAAAAGTGCACATGTACACTATGTTACTGCTATTACAATCGCACCAGCATTAATGAAGTACTGTACAGGTATGCATTGTTTAACATCTGTAAAAAAAGAAATGAGGGGACTGGGATGTTATGCAAACACTAAATGATATACTTAACAATGCTACAAGGAATGCTGTAGTGAAAAACCTTCACTTCTCACTTCTCAATGTTTCTTTTTCCTCTTGCTCCTGAAATCACTAGCACCGGTTTTGCTGCATTTGACAGCCATGATGCATATCACAGCAATAATTTTGGTAGAAAATTAAGCGGAGAGAATGTTACAGCACTCAAGAGACGTGTGTGCTTTGTGTACACCAGACATAAAATGCATGCGTTGCTGCCTTATGGGACTACAGACAGATATTCAGTCGGACGATGCACGGATGGACATTAAATGGCGCATATCTGTAGTATGTCAAGGCGTTGTCATCAGCGAAACTGGAACTTGTAGAGGAGGAGGCTGACAATGATGTAAACTCAAGTTTTTTTTTCTTCAACAATCTTTGTCATTAAAAAGATTTTATGTGCAAAAAAAACTCAACACTGTTTTCCTTTTTCCAATTTGCTGCCTTAACTCACTACAAAAACAGAATCAGAGCATTAGTTTGCAATATCATTTACTAAAGCCCATTTTGGGGGCGTGTTATGGGAGATTTATTCCCAGTCCAGTATTTAAGAACAAAGTACTGGGACTTTCTTCAATGATCTAATCATATCAGAAAGGAAATTGTAGATATCATGGTCACAGGAGATGTAAGTGATCTTATAATGCCAAAACATTTTCAAACAAACTATTGCTTACATCTGGGAATCTGGGACCGGAGGATGTTTTTCCAACCTTCAACCATCAAGTTTTGGTGTGTCTTTGCCCATTGCAGCCTCAGCTTCCTGTTCTTGGCTGACAGAAGTGGAACCCGATGCGGTCTGCTGTTGCAGTGCATCCGCCTCAAATTTGGCAAGTTGTACATTCTGAGATGCTTTTATGCTCATCATGGTTGTAAAACGGGGTTATTTGCATTGCTGTAGCTTTTCTGCAACCTCAAACCAGTCAAGCCTTTCTCCACTCCAACCTGCCTGGCAAAAACAACCATGACACTTTTAAGTTCACTCTGTTCACATTTTCCCCATTGTAATATTTTTTTAGGAATATTAAGTGAACCTATTGATCAGCATATACTTGATTTTATGCACTGCGCTGCTCTTATATGAATGCATTTACATTTACAATTGCACTTAGGCATTTGGCAGACGGTCTTATCCAGAGACATGCAAAAGGTTTTTGTCATTGGATAGATACTTACACTGTGTTACTAGGTTACTTACTAAGTGCCATCAGGATGTTCATTTTTTTGTGTTTGTGTGTGTGTTGGGTTTGGGAGGGGGATGTTCATCCAAGTACTGAAGAAACAGATGCATCTTGAGTCGTCGTTTAAAGATTGTATGATTCCACTACATATTGAATACATTAACTACATTCTAATCCAAGCAGAGGACAAGCTTCACCTACAGAAGTCAACACTAAGCTAGGAATTTTAACAAACCTGAACAGTAACTCATGTCTTTCTCTATCTTAGTGTTGGGATTTATGGTATTTGCATCAAACATAAAACTTTCTAAGGCCCAAACCCATACTCCAGCACATTGGAATTACATTTAAAACACAACAACACACAGACTTTCATATTCAGATAAATTTTCAGTTGACTTTTAGAAGCCTTTTTTTTTTTAGAATAAGAAGTTACACTTCTTTTCTGGGAAATGCTCAAAATTAAATATGACTCGAAGATTCATATTTAACATCTCAACTGTGTGTGTGTGTGTGTGTGTGTGTGTGTGTGTGTGTGTGTGTGTGTGTGTGTGTGTGTGTGTGTGTGTGTGTGTGTGTGTGTGTGTGTGTGTGTGTGTGATCGCATGCGCAGGTGACCTCATTACTGAGAAAAGAAAACATGCTCATGTGAACAATCTGCAAAAAAAAGCTATCATTAGCTATTAGACTGAAAGAGACCAGGTCTTAGTGTGGGGAAAACTGTTAGTAATGAAGACTACTGTAAGTAAGGATAATTATGGTACTGAGAAGGAAGGTGACAATTGCACTTTAGTATAAAATGTAGAAAAACTAAAATACGACTAGGCTAGTGTGTGACATGAGGTGCATATGGAGATTGTGTTATAAATGCGATGCACAAGCACAAAAAAATCTCAGGTCCAATGTAGTTTTTCAAATAAAAAAAATTCTGTTAACATGATGTAGCAATTTCCCACTGATTATTAATATCCACGAACAATATTATTTGTATTGAGTGCTTGAAGATTTCCTCAAGAATCTGACCTATTGTTAAACTTAATTGATTACCTATGCGATTACCTCTTAGCTGAGATTGCATTGAATGCTCAGAGTATATCAAGTATAACCAAGTATAAATCAACTACCTTTGTAATGAATAATAGCAGCTTCAACAAGTTAATGGGCTCGGGCCAGTAAACACTGTTTTTAAGAAATTCACATGCTGCTCCTGCTTTGAAGGATGATAGATTGTCTGAATTAAGTAAAAGGATTTTCTTTTTTTCCCCTTTTCCCTGACCCTGGAGTGCAATTTCCACTCGAAGAGAGGAAATTACACTCAGACTTCCACAAGTTGCCAAGTCAAGTCCCAAATGCTTTGCAAATGTGCAGTGTACACACAATACAATGGTTGAAGTTGTTTTTGAAACCCAGAGCCAAAACCTAGGGGACTGGTACTGTTTGCATTAATGAGGGACACGGGTCACATGTTTGGTTAGATTACTTAGTCTCCCTGACCATACACAGTCCTCTAACACTACTTCTGGTGTGCACTGAGTGTGTGCGATAATTACATTCACAAGTCTTTGGAACATGTTCAGGTACACATATGAATGTATTTTGGCAAGGATCTCTTCTGACTGAGGTTGCTGTTGTCTCCAAAAAAATTACACGGACTATCCAACATTAAAGCACTTTTAACGTTAAGTACTATAAAGCAGAATATTTTGTTCATGGATATTTGTTCAGTTTGTGTTTGCACAGCTCTTATCCAGAAACACAGGAGGTTGGACAATGGGATTTATATACCAAATGTAATTCTTGTCCTATAGAGATTGCCACATTTGTCAATGTCATCCAGTCCTTAATAATGGTCAGTTTTGAATATTTACCCATCCTTTCAGATAGCGAAAATTTCCCAGGCTATATCCTACTTTATTTTGAAATAGAAAAAAGGAAATTCTAAAGCAAACTTTGGCAGACTAACGACTGGTAACAGTAATAGCTAAACCAACATAATTAAATGATAATTAAGCTATAAAATCCAATGACACTTGACTCACAAACACCCAGTCTGCAAGACCCTGTTCCCAATGCCTCAGAGGTACCAAACATAAAACTGACAAGCTAACTAATTATCTTCAAAATTATAACATCTTAGCCTCGTAATATGGCCATGCTCATTACCCATGGAAGGAGGCCAATGTATTTGTTCTGAACACAGACAGCTGCATGGGGCTGTAATCAAGCTTGGCATATAGAGCTCTGTCTCAGCTGTCTTCAACAATGAGAAAGGTGAAGTAGCTCAGCTGAAGAAAAAGGCTGGTTTGTTTGTGATAATTTACAAGAACTCATAGAAGAGTAGAGATGTGATTGTTTTCTAAGGAAGATAATTACCTATGAGTATATAGTTTGGAAGGTTTTTAAATTATTCTGTAAGGTGAATATTAGTAAAGTGGGAAATTGAATTTTGATTTTGTGTATCTTCACCTGTATATTTCGGCATTTTGGGGATTTAAATATATTGTAACAAAGATTTTAAGCTTGTTCAAGTGTCTTGGGAAGTGACAGAAAAACTGTGACAAAAATGTGTCCCACTTTACCAAAGTTCACCCTACATAAGAGATATGATCTTTTCCTGCTACTTGGTCAGATTTTTGAAAAATTATTTTAGATGTATTGATATTTTTTATTTATTTTTACAGAATGCTCTTTGATAAATCTCTTTACCTCCTTCTATCTCTCTGGCTCTCAGCAGTGGCAGGTCTGTTGATCCCTGTTATCTGATCCTGGTTGCTGTTTGGGCCAAGACAGACAGCATGGAGCTCTGGGTGTGCTGTGACTTTACTACTCTCTGGTCTGAACTCGGTCAGAAATAGAGGCTGAAAAACAGAACTACTCTATTCCTCTAATTTCTTGCTCTTTTTTTACCCCCTCCCTGGAATCTGCCCTAATCCTGCCTTTTACTCTGCACTTTTTACACATCGCATGAATCCAGCTCCAGAGCTAATCTTCCATCTGATAAGAGCGTTGCTTTAATCGGCCTAGCCAGTAATGAAAGTCATACAGGCTTACCTTTTTGTAAGATAGTACATGACACCCATACCCTATCACAGGGTTATGACTACAAATCCCTTTACACCTCAAATATTCGATATATGTGCTTTAAACCCACAATGGATGGTGCAATAAATATATAGCAAGAATTTAAAAAAATAAAATAAAATAAAACAACCTACATGGAATGACACATGCAGCATATCTGAACAGTGCCTGCTGTTAATATTTTCATTCATTGTTTTTTGCTTTGCCTGTTTAAAATCAGTGTATAGTAAGGCTACGTGCTGTTCTGCAATGTAATAATATCAGCTGCATTCCAGACATAATCCACCCACTGTGATATGGTCCAGTTTCTATATGTAGATGCTCGAAAGGTGCTGCTGTCAGGTGAGGTCAGCTCATGCGCTCCCTCCTGCTGTTAGAACAAGGCCGGGGATATCTCTGGCAAGGTGTCCCCTTCCTCTGTTTCTTCCCAGAAAGGCAACATGCAGGAGGGCTATATTCTCTACACCCAGCCACTGCTGACCTAGTTAACTGACTGCACAGCTCCAGACAAAATGTAGCAAACACTGTCCCAGGTGTTGTATGTAATTTGCAAGCAAAATGTGCAGCGCAAGTTATTCTGTCATGCACAAAGCATGATTTTCTATTAATATAAAAATATGAATTGTACTAATGGAAATGTACTTTGTATTAATATAAAAATAGAAAGGAGTTATTTTTTTATTATTACACTAGTCTTGCGATTACACTACAAACTGCAGCAGCTAAAACCCCTTTTGGCAGAACCATTTTTTATTGAGCAAAGATGATACAGAACATTAGCTAATAAGTGGTGATGCTTACAATGACTAGGCAATTAAACCCTTTCATTAATTATTTAAAATGTCCCTACCTAAAATGGTCTGTGCCATTTATCCCGAAAGAAACACAAAGGTATGAACATTATATTGTGTGAAACAAATACAGCTGTGGGGTGATACCCTGTTGTGGTTATTCTGGGAGAATTAAACTCACTATGCTGTGAATTTAATGAATGGAACATAATATTTTGGTAATCAGAACTCTGGTATTTTGTATTATAACCAGTACATTTTTAAAAACAAAAAAGACTAACAAAAGTTTTGACACCCCTGAACTACACCAAAACACTACAGATACATTTCCAAAGTTGATTTTTGAATACAGTGAAGTTAATATAAATCAGAATTATAGAAAAAATACACAAAACTTCAGGCTAAATATATTAAAAATAGAAATCAAATTTGTGTATCACCTCCAAATTAATTTTGATTTGATTACATCTATTGCATCTGACCATTCGTTGTTTTTGCTTGAAACCTTAAAGCACTCAATTATAGAATATAAAATCTGGGGTAAAAGTTTTTGTTGAGGAGGAAAAAAGTTCAAATTTAGCAATGGGAGAAGAAATTATTCAATTCTTTAATACAAAAGGGCAAGCCAGATAGCTATTTACCTATGCGAGTGGAGAAAGAGAGGAGAGGGTCTTTGATGCAGTAATGAATAGATGCGGTATGAGCTCAAGGCCATTTCGGTGCAAATAAGTTCTGCATATCATTCCTACTCTTCTTCTCGATTCTTAATCTCATCTGCAAACCCCTCAGCAGAAAACCTGAGCCTGTTAGGGAGTGCAGAACAGAGGAACGAGACAGAGTGGGATGAGAGCGGGGAACACAATGTCGAGCTAATTATCACCATTGAATTTCAGCCGAGTATGTTCTCTCACTGGGGGAAAGCTACATCATCTACACCACGGCAGGGACTTCTTTACACGACACTTTCCTTAGATATCTCTGCAATTATAGCACCCTTGCTTATTTGTAGTCGCTCACATTTCTGTGAAAGAGAACTTACAATCCAAATTTAGTTTGTGTACCCCATGCCATGTCTGTAAATTGTAGCTGCTTTTTTTATTGAATTTCCATCCTCTTGAGGGTGAATGCGATTTTGATGAGGCTCATTTCTGTTTGCTTATTTTGTCAATTTTATATTGCTCCAGAGAGGGAAATATTTTAGAAAAGGAGCTATTTTAAGCACTTAGAGATTCCCTGCTAGTGGCACCCAGAGGCGTGCCTCTAGATCGCCCTCTTCTGACCAGCAGTTGTAATTAATTTGGCCTTAGATTATCCTCTGGGGAAAGGGCTAAAAATAAAAAAGGGAAATTGAGCAGAAATAAAGTTAATATTCATCAACTGCTGTGAAGCTGCAAAACAACTTCTCTCTGTGGGGGCTTTACAGACTCGCTTTCATTACTATTTAATTAGTTGAGGTTGATCACCTTCGTTCATAATACTGTATTTTGCTTGATTTTAGAGAATTTAAAGCAGTCTATCAAAATATTCTCTGCTTTGTACAGGGAAAAACATTTATGTTAGAGGAAAACTATATTTTAGTTTTAATATGTTGGGGTATTTTTCACTAAATATATTACAAAAGAGATTAACAGTAAATTAGGGTATCAGCACCAATCAATTCTTCTTTTATCTGTTCTTTTTCTGTGACCCCTTTATACCAGCCATACATAATGCATTAAGTAATGCGTTAAGTAATTTGTGATGCAGTCTGGACTAGAAAAGCATTCAGTTCACCAGATTGTACACTGATAGTAAAATCAGCTCGGAGACTCCATCAGGCCCTCATCCCGCTTCCTCAACAGCTCGGCCATCACGTAAGCGGTTTAGTCTGTGCTGGATGAGAGAACGGGAGGCCCGTGTCCTTACCCTGGAGTTTCTCGTGTTTAGCCATGAGTAACATCAGATAAGGCATCCTTGCCTGCCTCTAGAGGCCCCCAGTGCTGACCCGCATGTGGAAATAGCTGTGCATATGGGAAGGAGACACTGACCTCCCACTGCCACTGGGCTGAAGCCTCCACGATGTTCAGCCATTGAACAATCACTCTCTCCACCAACTCAGCAAGGTTACTGCACTTCAGCAATGCCTTGAAGGACATGTATTAGATGTCCATGTACAAAAAGTACGTGTAAGAATCATCAGACACAATAGACTCTTTAATGTGAGGAAGTAAAACATAAACAAAAAATCTTTCTGACAAAAAAAAATCAAACTAACTTTGACACTGATTGACACTGAGAAATTTGTTGGAGCACGAAAACTTGATAGAACTGAATGCTGCAGCTTTTTAAATTTGAGGTCATACAGGTAAAATAAGATTGAACTACTACAGTGCAATACCTCTTTTACATGTCAGACAGGGCTCTCAGACCTCCGAGAAGTATAAATATTTTTAGTTAGTTAATCACAGAAAATGTTACAAAACTTCAAGGGATTTGTGTTAGTTTTACTTGAACCAAAAAGCCCTCCTTCTTAAACCATCACCCAAAGAGAAAATTACTGTTGATTTTCCCTTTTTTTTTACTTTTCAGCATGTCTGGAGTTTGACATGCAGTTTAAGGGCAGATGTGCCTGGCGGACTGTCTGTTACTCATCAGTGGGCTGTGCTCTGCTCCGGATGCGCAGTACCGGATGGAGGGGGAGTGGGTGAGGAGGAGGATGAGAATGGGAAGAGTTGAGAATGAGCCTTGTCCTGGGACTTTGCCACGAACACCAGACTGACTCTCATTTTTTGAGGACAAGCTCTGCTGCTGGTAACTTCGGACTTCGTAAGCCATAAAATTACCCCAAAACCTGGACACTGATCCAATGAGTTTTCATCCAAAACCATACTGACTATCCACAGCCCAATGCTTATCATATAGAGATTTACAGTGCTTGTATGTTCATACTGATGGATATTCATATAGTTGTCATATTTTACTAAATATATTAGGTGTTAACTAACTTATACTACTCCAGGTGTACCTTGGCATGATCATGCTTCCCATCTGCACGATCCAAGCACTTAAACTAGATTAATTTAAGGAAAATGATTTAACTCGGATGATTCAAATAACTTATGAATTACATATGCATTTACAAGCATAATATTCTCAAAATATATATAAAAAAACACAAAATAATAACTGCCCTCCAATTCAATGAACACAGCAGTGAATTCCAAGTCCTGTTTTTTTTTTTTTTTTAATCCATGGTTTTAGCTTGTGCACCTGTGGTGTGCACTAAATGGCTCATTAAAATATATTGTTTTTATATATGGACTGGAAATGGTAGTCCCACATTGTGCTTAACACGGTAATTTATCATGTTCTCTTTATGCTACTCAAGTGTATTTTACATCCTAGTGTGTGTGTGTGTGTGTGTGTGTGTGTGTGTGTGTGTGTGTGTGTGTGTGTGTGTGTGTGTGTGTGTGTGTGTGTGTGTGTGTGTGTGTGTGTGTGTGTGTGATAGAATTTGTGCTTTTTTAATGCCTGTCTCACTCCTTTGTGTTGTGTTTTCACTGTGCGGAGTTCGCAAACAATCTTCTGGTGACATCGCCTACAGCCCTCGCACGATTTCCAGTGTGTATGTAACTGTGCAGGAGGACAGGCCACTTGTAGCACGCTGTATCTAAGTGTCTTCCTCAGCAGAGCAGCAAGGGCATGGTGCACTTTTGGTTATTGAGTTATAGGGCAAGTGGAGCAAGAGCCTAATGGCATTTCCATTGACTTCATTTATTCTATATATGATGTGTCATGAAGAGAGAGGTCATGAGACAATGTCACTAACAAGCAACAAATCTGGCTCGTTCCCAAGACTTTAGCTATATGATGAAGAGCCTGTCTTGAGTATAAGAGCATGGGAATGCTCCTATCCGCCAAAAACATAAATCAGAAATATTTGGCAATTTTTCAGTTTAGGTTATTGCATTATTACAACAGGGGTTTATTACTAATTAAGCAATTGTTTTCTTTCTTTCTTTTTTTTTTTTACATTTCTTACAATCTGAGCAAAGGAAAATAACTTGCTGTTTAAAATAAAGCAAAAGAATGTAGCAGGAATACTACAGTATCTGATAAATGAGAATGACCACATGGGTTATGATTTGTGAGTTTGGATTTCACTCCGTCTGACGTGCCGGTGTCTCTGGTCATCACTGTGAAATCAGGACTCGAATGGTCTGTGCATTTCTGAGCACTCTGATCATCCTGCACCTGCTCAGGATACTCCACATTTATGAAACACGTACTTCTGCCTTTGTATTTAATTTAAATGTGGTGACATCTGGATGCAATTTGAGAAGGCAGACATGCTATTCAATACATCCATCTAGACTTAATTTATGACATACAAAGTGACTCAAACATTGTATTCGATAGTCCTGGAGCCCGTTTGTGGGTCATTCATCAAAAGTGAGTTTGGAAACAGCAGGACATGTGCCTAAAACATGACACTTTCGGCATGGTTCCTGTCAAAGACACTCTCTTATATTCTCTGCTATGCTTTTTTTATTTTTTTTTCCCCTCATAGTTTTTTATATTGTTTGTCCTAGAACACAGCTTGCAGCACAGCTGATCCCCTTGCATTATGTTTACAGTGAGAATAATATCTAGAATAAATTAAATTCAGATTTACAGTGTGTATTATCACCTCAAAGTGAAGTGCAGTTCTGCGTGCTTCGTGTTCTTTTAGATCACTGGAACAGAATTGCCACTATTATGATGTGGGATTATCTTTGATGAAACAATGCCACTGAACATAGAACAATAATTTGTCGTTGAAATTGGTAACTTAAATCTGGACAGCATCAATCTGAGGATGTGTTTATTAAAGTGTGGATATGGAATTGAACAGTAACATGTCTCCAGCCTGCTACCGATCAACTGACAGTGCTCAGGTAATAACTGTGGTTATATATCAGGAGTTAAAGTATTACTGTCATTTTCCTGTTGTGTAGTCTGAGCCAATATGTTGTGCAAGATCTAAAGTAAGACATTCATATGTATATTATATCTGTATTAACTGATATCTCTATAGTAGGTTTTACATAAGTTGCTATTTTGCCGGCAAAATAATTATCAAATAAGCAATCAAATAATAATTCATCAAATAATTAACCAAAAATATATTCTGATCATTGGAAACTATTCGATTTCCTCTCCTTTTTGTTTTTCATGAAAATGATTGTGTAAACGAAGACCTTTCCTTTTATTTAACAAAACATCTCGATTAGGTGGCTGCACAAATAATCTCAGTTAAAGAATGAGGACATTTTTGTCTTTTTGTACATTAACTATATACAGAAAGATAATTGATCTGCGAATGCAATCTTCTCTAAAGACAATCAGCCCACATTCTATTTAACACAGCAGACTGGCATTATGCTCTGAAAATGGGTTTTCGAGTCATCCGGTTTTATTAGCGCTAACAATTTTCCATCCCCAATTATAGTCATAGAATCCACTCAGTGTGGTTTGGTAGCTCTCACTCTGGATAAGGCCTCAGTCTTAAAATAGGTTACAGGGTGATCATTAAACTCCATTACATATCCATATGAGCCTATGTGATTCAGTGAATATTTAGGAAGTGATTTTTTTCTTTTGTATACTTATTATAGTCTATTTAATATATTCAGTATATATGTAGATATGTATCATCTTTGTTTTTGGAAACAAATCTTGCGAGTTTTGCTTTTAGCACTGTGTGGTGAAGCACATCATGCTAAACAGTTCCTCTTAAGTATGCCATTATGCTAGTTCTGCTAATGGATGCATGAAGATTTGTGAAGCTTGAGTCGTTCATAGACAAGTCCGAGGGCCCCTAGGAGAGGAGTATTAAATTGTAAAATTAAATTTTTTTTTTACCCACTCTAACTTTAAACTTGCCTCAAGGCCAAAATACATTTTCCTTTAGAAAGTGTAGGTAGCTGGATGTGTGTCTCTATATTGGTGTCTCTTATGGTTTGCTGTAATAACATATTCATCTTCGTGTTCCTCACTACTTGACACCCAGCATGATCCCAATCACAGGCAACATGAAAGCGCTCTGCTCTGGCAGACGGCCGGGGGCGGACGGGAAAAAGACCCAGTCTTTATTCAGTGGCAGAGATTAAGCAGCTGCATTGTCATCTCACCTTCTCTTACTCACAACAAAAAGACCAAACCTGATATGACCGAGCTATTGTAGCGCTCAGGAACTGATCTATTCATCTCACCTTAGAGAACAGACATTAAAATACTAACATAAAGATGCATTCATTTCATGAGAAGATTCATGGTATTGTTCATAACTAAATCGAACTGAATCTATAAATGCTCAACGTTTATCATGTTTAATGTAGAAGGATAGTAAAAATGCCAGAATATATAATTAACTGATTATGCATTTTTTTATATTTAATACCTGACGTGATGAGGTCATGTTTCACTTTGAAAGCCCTTATGGTAATGTAAAAATTATTAATCACTTTATATATATATATATTTATATATATATATATATATATATAAAGTGATTAATAATCTGACAGTATTAATGAAAATGCAGTATATATCATGTTATATACACTGAATTGAATAACACTGAATATCAGCCAAAGGTGCCAATGTGGCACAAGGGGAACCTACAGAGTATTGAGCATAGTTCTTTGCAATTGCATGTTATGGCTAATTGGTATATTTCCATAAAATAATATCCATAAAATATCCATAAAATAATTATTTATGTATAACATGCTGACAGGCTGAGCTAACATTTTTACATAAGCTATATGTTAGACACAAAAGGGATGGCATATGTGTTAAACATTGCTGGTAAATCTGAAATAAATAGCTGTATAACTTTCACTACCATTTCATAATAAACTCCTCCTGTCATACTTCTCAATATTTATATATCAAGGTGTTAAAAGCATTTTCCCTTACATCATTTAACTGAGAAGCCTTTAACTTTATTTACAAAACTGTTATAAGAGGGAAATAGTTGAAATCAAAAAGAGCTAAAAGATAACAGTTTATGAGAAGTCACCTGTGAAAACTTACTCACTCCTCTTAACTATCTGATATGTTCTGTACCATGTACTGTGCATGGTTATATACAGCAGCACAAACTGTATGTATTACAGTCTTTTTTAACATTATCATTTTATAAAAATGGGGTGAAAAAATTACTAATTGGCCTATATTATGAAATGTATTGCAGAGCATTTAATACTTTATCACAGCAAATTTCTTTGAATAAGAGTAGAAAAATCTGCCCTGCAAATTCGGTTTGCTTGAGTGTAAACTATTGAATCGTGAATGTTTATTTTACATAGTCGTGTTTAAATATTCTCATGAAGAACACTTACGCTATATTTTCATTTCCATGAAGTTATGCCAGTGTAATTCTACACAGAAAAATATGAATCCAGATTTTTCTTTTAAAAAATGTAAGTCTTTCAACATAAAAAAGATCAAACAGACCAGACTCATAGCTCAACATACATTTATTATTCTGTAATTTCAAAGACATCATCAAATGTATTTTACCGCCCAAGGATGTAAAAACATTATTATCTGAATGAGAGGGTAATTTGCCCTCAGAACCGTGTGTGTGTGTGTGTGTGTGTGTGTGTGTGTGTGTGTGTGTGTGTGTGTGTGTGTGTGTGTGTGTGTGTGTGTGTGTGTGTGTGTGTGTGTGTGTGTAGAGAGAGAGAGAGAGAGAGACAGACAGACAGACAGACAGACAGACAGACGAAGCTTTAGGGCAGTCTTTGAAATTTTTGCAGGAATATTAACTCCACTGAAGCAGCTCAAGAGACACTAAGGTGAAGAAAGTCATCGTTTTTTTATTCAAGTAATATTGTGGTCTAAATTAATTAAAATGATTGAACAATATGTTAGGGATATATAACCCTAAAACTTTGAAGTAGAAATTTATGAGTCCATTAAATGAAAATTATAGCAGGGAATGTTCCCTGTGGAGCGTTTTAAACAGAGCTGCGGATCTCTTCATATGGAAACAGTCAGCATTAACGAGTGCACATAGCAAAACATTTGAGACAGCAAATTCAATATAGTGACACAGGCAGTAATTCTTTTGTAAACAATGGCCATCAGATTCAATGCTTTTATTTGTCTTGAGATCCAATAAATGATTTTATTATTGCTTTTATTTTAAGTTTATCACTGCAAAATTTTACTTGTCAAAATTGCGCAAAGTCAGCTAAAGGCTTAAAGCTCTGTTTTCACTCCAGAAAGCTAACGAGCTTGGGAAGGACATGCACACTGACTCACTAATGCAGAAGTTGTAGGAATAAAAGCAGCCCAATTTATTATGTTGTGAATTAAATAAATATGTAAATTTTGCTTGTTTCTGTGTTTGTTTTTGTTTGAAAAGAAACCAAAATGTTTTATTGTGATTACTGGAGTTATATTAAATTTGCTGTTGGCCTGGCATTAATTTATTCTATTAATAATCATGTGACTGAAAGATCCTCACAAGAGTAGTTAGATGTGTGTGTGCGTGCGTGTGTGTGCGTGTGTGCGTGTGTGTGTGTGTGTGTGTGCGTGTGTGCGTGTGTGCGTGCGTGCGTGCGTGTGTGTGTGTGTTAGAAGCAGCACTGGGCCTCTACAGCACCATATTTATATTAGCATTACATGACTGCAGCTCATATCAGGGAGAATAATTCATGGCACCATAAATAATGAATTGTGCTATTTATGCTGCCAAAAGTTTGATGTACATCATTGTGAAATATTTTGAGAAAAGCTAGCAGTGGATCGATGTTTGCACGAGTGCTGCTGGCCAACAGATGTGAGAAGGTCTGGCTGGCATAAAAGATATTAGACCTATTTGTAGGGCTGGTGGAAGTGAAGGCCTGGTGCTACTGGGACAGGAGGCTGAGTGCTGTCTGTCTATCTGTCTGTCTGTCTGTCACTGTCTTTCTGTCACCTCCAGAAAAGAAGCTCAGAGAAACAAAAGCTTTTCAAAAAGCCAACGCACATGATCCCACAGCTCCTGCTGTCACTGTATACTTCTGTGTGTTGTTGTGTATTTCTTTCATGATCAGGCCCATGCAGTTTTTACATACACAGAACCCATGACATCTTTTCCTCTGATAAAACTAAATGCTGTCATTGCCTTATAAAAATTCATTAATAGTGCAACTTTGGTTAATAAAATGATTGCACATAATATCACACTTTTATTTATATTTCCTTCAAATATTTAACATTATAAGAGAATTCTTTCATGTGTATTATGCAACAGCAATGTTGCAATCTTTTGTGTGATTAGCAGAGATGGGAAAACATTATTTAGTTACATAAATAATAAAATTGTTTAAAATAATTATAATATTTTTGTGTGGCAATACATTTATTGCCACACTAATTACAAATTTTATTATTATTATTATTATTATTATTATTATTATTATTATTATTATTATTATTATTATTATTATTATATGTTTGCATTTGCGGTGGTAAAATGTTGCTGTTTTTCTATAATCCTGCAGGTATATAAAATTTAGCTATTAACAGAATACAAATTAAATAGGTATCATGATAATATCATGTTGGCTGGTCCTTGATTATTCTTATCCCTAATGATTATTCAGAAGGTGTTAATTACAATTCTGTATCAGCATGTATTGTTTGTTAATGTTCCAAATTAAAATTAAAATTTTATTGATCGCATACACAGCCACACACAGTACGACATGAAGTGAAATGCTTACAAGACCAATTATCAGAAAATGACATTTTACATATAATACTTCCCAAAATAAAATTGAAGCTTGCAAATATAAAATAAAAATAAAATGTGCAAATATAAATAAGGATAAAGGGAATAAAAGTGAATCAAATAAATTTGTGCAAGGAAAAAATATAAAAAGTAAAATGAACAATGATAACAGCATATAGGATGTGTGGCAGAATCAGCTATGATTGTCAGACATAAAGTGCAGAATGACCATGTCCATGACTGATCGTGTGCAAAAAAAAAACAAAAAAAAAGAAGCTGCGTAGCAGGAAGAGAGCTGTGTAAACAGTGTGAGCATTAACAGCTGAGGTAGTTGTGTTGAAAGGGTTTAACTTGTAATGTGTACTGTAAATATGAGATATGTAAATATGTCATCACTCTAGTGTGTTACTGCCTGCAGTTTCATGGATGATGGACACTCCACATAAACAAAATTTTTAAACAAATGTGGTGTAAATACATTTCAATTTTAAATTCAAATTCAGATTTTATTTGTCATGAACATCCATATGCAATAAAAATACTTACACATATTTTACTGCAATAGGGAAAACTGCATTAAGCGAATGTAAAATGTAAAACTTGGGGATTAATGTACAAATCTATAATTTAAAGATTTGAGTTATATTGAGTTATATTTTTTATATTTTTTATTTTTTTTATAAATGAATTAACAATGAATGCTAATAACTTTTCTGTGAAAGGTGATTATTTAGTATTTTTGGAAGGGGTTTCTGGTGTTGGCACTTTCACACTGCAACAAGTCATTGTAGGCTTTGTAGTATAATTATGTTACGGTCATAAGCGTCATAAAACACTTCAGGATGTTCTGTTATTGAAAAATGGTCAGCTTTGTGGTGGTGTTACTATGGATAATTTTTCTACAACAATACATCTGGTTTTTATTTATGCATTAATAAGTCATTAAAAGACAAAAATGTATTATTAAGAAATTAAAATGATTTATTTAGCAAAAAAGTGTGAATTTCAACAAAACTTGCTTCAAACAAATAATTTCTCCTGCCTTACAAGACTTTAAAAATGTATTACAAAAGTATAGATTTTTTCTCCAACATATATACTGTACTTGCTGAACATGCTGTGTACCAAAAGTTGTATTTGTGAACAAGCTTTAAAAAAAAAAAAAAAAAATGTTGCTGAAAAACAGCTGCAGGAATGTTAACATATTTATAGTCAATATGTATGGGAGTTGCTTGAATAAGAAATTCAAGAAGTACAACTGTGGCAGCTGTGACATCAAAATGTCACAGCTCTGGTCTTCAGAATGCATTTTGGAATTCATGAGTATCAGTTTCAGTGCGGAAGCCAGACCATCACTCCATCACTCCTCCAAACCTGGCCAGTCGTAACAGCACCCTTGTGTATCTCACTGCCCTCAGACAGAGGGAAACTGAGCTAGAGATGCATTTGAGAGACCCTGACCTTCCTCAGAGAACAGGAGAGGAGCATTGCAAAGAGAGAGGACAAAATGTGAGCAATCCAGCAAACTACCTAAAACAACTACTAAAGTTTTCATTAATTATTTATTATGGGTTCTTTAGCAATCTGACATTTTTAATGATGATTTATAAATCAACTATAGTTCACCCTTAGAATATACAGTTGATTGGCAATCAAATGGAGTCTAATCCGAGGACAGCTCTGCTTATTTACGTAAATCGGATCAATGCCTGAAGAACGCAAAAAAAAAAAAAAAAAAAACTTGATGTTGACTGGCAGAAACTCCAAAGCACTTTTATGTAGCTGTGTGTGATGTTCCAGAAACCACTTGAGCCTTAACAATCCTCTGAAACACAGTGTGCATCTCATTGTTATTCCTGATCTTCTCCCATAGATAAGGAAGTTGTCAAACTGTGGTGTCATTTAAGCGCTCCTACTGTCTCCCCAGTTTGGCAATGTGGCAGTGATCTGAGGCGTCACTGTTTGCAGGGAAAAGAGTCAGCTCCACTGTGGCCACTCTCTCCCCCTCAGAAACCATCACTCTCTTTCTCTTTTGAACCCAAAGATTGGATTTCTAATGCAAAAACCAAAGCATTCTCTTAATTTCCGTGCATCATAAACTTAAAATGTTACAAAACATTCAAACCATTTTACACAGAGTGTAAATCTTTTAAAATCTGTTTACTGTATAATTCCCAGACCGAACTGCAATGTCAATAAATATTACTTATGAAATTTCATTTCATCCATCAGTTACATGTTTGTAATAGAGATTTTCTTTTTAACATCCTTTTCTCATGTGCCGTATTATGAAGTCCATTGTAGAGAAAATACATCACTCTTCTTTGCTATTGATTATTGTTTTAGTGTAGTTTCAGATTTCCTTTCTGAGACAGACAAATAGACAATGGAAAGATAACCTTACATGCATGGCGCATTTATTTTTTTTAAATCAAATGATAAGTATAAAATTTTCATGTAATATTTACAACATTTATGGAAAGCTGAAAAAAAGCTAGAATTTAGATTACTCACCATTTTTCTCCATTTGGACACCTAAAACCTCCTAATGTGTTTTCTTCAAGACATTGCAAGCAAACAGCAAACTGTATAATACAGCAATACAGCAAACTGTATAACTTTTACCTGCTGCTCATGTCATGGCAGTACAACACAATAGGAGAAAGGAGCTGTATACACTAATCTACATAGAAAACTCACAGATGTTGTTGCTGTGATAGATAGAGGAGAAAGAGGATGCCACTGCTCCGACCGAGACAGCATGACCAGTTTTTCTCCCTAGCTCTGGCCACAGATGGTTATAGCATTTCGGGAGATTGAAACTATGATAAAGCACTATGTAATACTCCTCGTGAGACAAAATCGAGTTTTCCTGACATTAATATAGTTTTAGGAATTTTTTCTGCCACTACAATGTAAAATGTTTTAATCAGATTACTGTACAACCTACCTTTAATCATGTTTTGTGTAACACAATGGTAAATGCAGTATGCATACATATGTCTAAAACCATGTTTTTCTTTACAGATACTAGTTGAAATGTTAAGTATGCTTCACTAAAACAGAGAAAACCTAATATGACATTAATAATAATAAAGTACAGTGAGCAGTGAGTGAACAGACGATGATGAGACTTGTGCCGCAGGAAACTTTTACCCCAGAGAGTGATGTGGAAGATGATGATAATCAAACGGAAAACTCATTTTACTTTTATAAGTTTTATAAATTGTCAGTAATCTTTTTTCCAAAATGGTGGAATGCACTGAAGGGCAGTTTTGTTTTTTGAATCCTAGAACTTTATTTTTGTTCAGGACTTTAATGAGCAGTTTCATTCTAGAGAAAAGAAACATAACGTTTGCATTTTATAGTAGAAAATGGCACAATGTGAAGGATTTCCCAGGCCACCACCCATATAATTAAACCAAGAATTGTCGATATAATATACACTACGTCCCTGCATGATTTTAAAATCCAACTGATTGCAAAGTTTCATATTCTACAAAAGTCGTAGCTGGGTGACACCTGCGAAACGATTTAATTCCAAAAGGACTCATTAAATGATTACATGCCGTTCTCTCTGGTGTCTCATTCCGATAATGAGAACTAAGCACAGAGAAATCTGGATATTACAGCATTCCCAAATAGTCATGGTTCAGTTCATGGATGTCAGATCCCAGTAAATCAGCCTGACCAGCTGGAGCTCCAGTGTGTATTTCAGGGCCTGGTGCAAGTCCTCTTCCAGGTACAGCAACATCTGCCTGATGAAGTACATCAGAACTTCACATTCCCAGCCAGGGTATGACAGATTGGGCTCACAACAAAGAACAGCATTCATTTCACACTGCTGTGGTCAGATTGTGAAGTTTATTAATCCTCTGCTGTGCTTTGTTAAATAGTGAATCAGAGAGGGAGCATGCATTTCATAATTTAGAACGAAGGACAAGACTAGACCTTTCAACCTCCTGCTTCACTATATAGAACAGTTAATTGTCTCTGTAAGTCTGTACTGTGTTCATGCTTAGCAAGCTTGTTCTTCAGACATGAGGATTATAAATGTAATGTATATTTTATGCCTCTTCATGGGCCACTTCTTTGGTATAATTGAGACAGCCACTATTTTTGTATATTTTTTATTTATATATATACAGAGAGAGAGAGAGAGAGAGAGAGAGTAAAAAAGAACAGTGAATGATGTTACTGTCATCCTTTCACAAGGACAATTACGCTATATAGGTTTAGATAAAAAACATACAACTTTTCTATTTTGATTGTGTTAGCAAAAAAATAAAGTGGAGAGTGCACTCTGTCCACTCCTTCTGATTGTATAACGAAGTTAAAAGAAGTTATCCAATTGAGCAAATATAATTTAAGACCATTGTGGTTTCTAGTCTTTTTTATACTGTGGATGGATTGATAATATTTTTGAGATATAGTTTAAATAAAATTATATACAATATAGCAAAACATCAATAACCCTTTGGTGCAGTGATTTTTAAACTAGATTTTATGCATTTTAGCTTTAACCTTACAGTCTTCTGGAACACTTACTGCCATGATAGCAGACGTTAGTGGATTATGTGAACAAAACTTCCCCTTAAATTTTAAATAAATGAGATAAATAAATAAATAAATAAATAAATAAATAAATGTCATTTTTGCATTTCAGCATATTTTATGGGATTTAGTAGTAGTAGAAGCAGTATTTACTGTTAATGTAAAAATAATTTATGGATAATCTGGTAGGCTTTTTAAAACATAAATAGAAATAATTATTACAGTAAAAGAGCCTGGTGAAAAACTCTGTTCCTGTTGTGACACCTACTGTTAAATTGAAAAAATTACATCTTTACACTGGAAGTGCTTCTAAAGAGTAGTTATGAATAGCTTTTTTTTACAAATCTAGTGTGGAATTGTTGATTGAAATCATAGAAGAATAATAGAATAATAAAAAAGAAGAAGAAGGTGAAGTTTGCCAAATGAGTAATATCAAGGTGGGTTCAAACATGGTATTTCTTTATATAATAAAAAAATCAATTCTATTATTAAATATACTTAAATACTTAAATATATGTGATGGCATGAAATAATAGCGATAAAACGTTATTTAAAAAATGCTTTATTTAGATACGCTGGAATTGTTTAGCTATCTTTCTGAATATCAGATTTTTTTTTTTTTTTTTTTTTTTTTTTAGAGATGTCTGCTTTAGAGATGTCTGAGAAACCGGAAGCTTTGAGGTGCTAGTCCTCTGCAGTTTCTCACCTGCTTATCCTCTCTGTCAGGCTGAATACAATGGGTTTATTGGGGCAAGTGTTCACACTGGCAGGCAGTTTATACAGGAATCCTTTAATCTCTTTGAATCAGGTGAAGATTTATGACAGACTGTATTCAGTTTTCAGTGTGTGTCATTTTTTTTCCTTTGACAGCCAGTTGTAAACTGAACTTGTAAGACACACATAGCTCTGTCTGCTGGCTAATGTAACCTGCAGATACATCTAATCACTTTCACGACTTTCATATAGCTTGAGCCTAGAATAAGTAAATATTCATTTACTGTTGTTTTTGTTCTACTTTAAATTTGCAGTAAGTAAGTAACAGAATTTGTCTTTATGCATATAATATACAGTACAGACCAAAAGTTTGGACACACCTTTTCATTCAAAGAGTTAGAATTTTTGTATTATGGCAAGAAAAAAGCAGCTAAGTGAAGAAAAACGAGTGGCCATCATTACTTTAAGAAATGAAGGTCAGTCAGTCCGAAAAATTGGGAAAACTTTGAAAGTGTCCCCAAGTGCAGTCACAAAAACCATCAAGCGCTATAAAGAAACTGGCTCACATGCGGACCACCCCAGGAAAGGAAGACCAAGAGTCACCTCTGCTGCGGAGGATAAGTTCATCCGAGTCACCAGCCTCAGAAATCGCAGGTTAACAGCAGCTCAGATCAGAGAGCAGGTCAATGCCACACAGAGTTCTAGCAGCAGACACATCTCTAGAACAACTGTTAAGAGGAGACTGTGTGAATCAGGCCTTCATGGTAGAATATCTGCTAGGAAACCACTGCTAAGGACAGGCAACAAGCAGAAGAGACTTGTTTGGGCTAAAGAACACAATAAAGAACACAATAAAGAAAACTCTTTGAATGAGAAGGTGTGTCCAAACACTGTACTACTGTAATTGTAGTACTGTATAATTAATGTATATAGTGTATGCAGCCTTGAAATGTCCAAGAAGTAGTTAAAAATTCCCAGTTGTATTTAAATTAGGAGATTTTAATAAAATACATGGCTGTATGTTTGAGGTTTGTATTTTGTGTGGCATGTAGGAGAGAATATGAGTGATTGCAGTGCATTGCTTATAGTTCTGTATGTCACTGTTCATCCTAGCTAGCTCTTTTCAAGTAACGGCTGCCTTCTTTCTTAACACCCTTTAATTAGTCTGAGACATTTTGTACGTCATCCGGAGCACCGGTTCCATAATTATATTATCAAACCAGTTTTACTGTCATGAATGAGTAATATCTTATGACTCTGTTGCTTTGTTTGTTTAATAATGGTATAATAATTTTGTCCTTGAGACATTACTTTTATCATGTTTGCTGGCTGACCTGTACAATCTTCTCAACCCAGGGCTGTGTCTTATATATAAAACTTATCCATGTCAAAAATTTTATGTTATAAAGATATCTACATACTTATTACACGTTACATGTGTCGTTTGTGTTACTTACTCATCGTCTATACCGATTTATCCTGTATACAGGGTCACCGCGGCCTGGAGCCTATCCCAATGGACATCCTGGACAGGGTGCCGATCCATCACAGGGCACACACACACTCCCATGTTCATTCACACACCATGAGGCAATGTGAGAACACCAGTTAGCTAATCTGCATGTTTTTGGACTGTAGGCGGAAAATCGGAGTACCTGGAGGAAACCCACCAAACACAGGGAGAACTCCACACAAACAGGCCTGAGGAGGAAACTGAACCCAGATCCTGGAGATGAAAGGAGACAGTGCTAATCACCACCTGTGTCATTTTAAAGAAAATCTAATATGGATATATGCATAGGACTTTGTTTGTTTGTTTGTTTGTTTTGTATGTGCCATTTCCCAGTCAAATATTGTATATTGGTATTGCCAACATTATATTTTACAAATATTGTATTGCCAATAGGGGTCAGATTACTGCTGCGCCTACTGCTTGCAGATATCCCGTCTCAAGAGTTCAGCCAATGAAAAAATAGAAAAGAAAAAAAAAACAATTGTGACTACAAAAGAGCAAAAATAATAGCTCACGTAAAGAAACCCATAAAATCCACTTAATGCCGAAATTTTATACTCTAATTTGTTTTTGAAAATCTAATTAACTATTATATATATAAAAAATAATAATAATAAATAAAAGATTTTTTCCAACTATGGTAACACAATCTTTACACTATTTCTTTGACAGTTTTGTTGAGACACACCCATATCCCTATTCCTCAGTCTTTTCTTCCTCGATATGCCATCTGTTATCTGACGTAAGACTTAATGAATAATGGAGATTTTACTGTTGATAAATACAGATTTGTATTTACAGTGTGAATGCTGATATCGTGCAGAACAACCATGTTTAACATCACTGTGGCATTCAGGAAAACATTATAGCATTACTTGAATTTTTATGCTAGAAACATTTTTTTTTACATATTAATTGTTAATGTTTCACATAACTTATTATTTAGTCATCATGAACCATCTTTTTTTTTAATCATACACCACACTTATAAAGAGAGCATGACAGAAATGAAGCAAACAAAGTCTTTTTTCCTCTGAAACAGCAGTGTTGAATGGAAAAATGCACACACATACATACACACACACACACACACACACATACACGCACACACACAAACAATATGCATTTAAATTAAATCTTAAAGTGAAATGTGGTTGACCACAGCAAAAATTAATGTAGGTTAGACATAATATACATCTTTGTCATTCATAAATAATATGTTTTCTACATAACCAAAATGAATCATTCGTGTTATTGATAGCTACAGTACATGTAAATATCTGGGGTCTTGATCTTACAGAAATTGACATGTCCTAAATCAAGCTAGGGTTTTACTTTAATCAGAGACATTGTTTATGCTTATGTACATTTCTCGAGGCTCACTCTATGTCCAGGCCCTTCTACACAGCGAAGCCTCCTTCAGGCCCATGGGCAGCAGCAGCAGCACAGTCTTCTTAAAGGGTTCTTCCTCCTGTATCTCGAAGCCAATTTGAATTTTTCATTCGTAACCATCACATAGTCCTGAGTCTTCTCTACATTGGCCTGGATATTGTTAATTTGCACTCCTTGCTCTTCCACAAGCATGAACACATCTAGAAAGAGTTCTCTCAGGTCCTTCATGTTGTTCTCAAGGGTGAGCAGTTCTTTGTGGCGCTGTTCTATCTCAGATAACTGCGTGCGAGTGATCTTGACATCCACCAGAATGTTCTCATTGAAAACATCCCACTTACCCTGTTCCACCATCTTTTCCACTTCCTCCTCTGATACCTCTCGGCCAGAGATCTCCAGCTGCCTGATGATGAACTGTTTGCATTTGTCTTGCTTGCTCAGGAGCGAGTCATTGTACTGACGCATGATCTCCTGGAAACGGTGGATGAGTGCATCATACTGGGAACGTTGGATGCGGGATGTGGCAGCTGACGCCCCTAGTTCAGTCTCAGTGAGCTTAACCTGATTCGAAAGGGCATCGAGTTTCTTACGTAGGTTCTCAGCCTGCAGCTTTATAGCCCGAGTGAAGCTGCTCTCTTTTTTCAAGGCGCTGAGGCGCCGCATGGTGGCCACAAAGTTTTTCTGCTGCTGGCTGAACTTTTTAACCTCAGCCTCCAGATCTTCAAGGCTGTCACGAATACGCCTGGCCTCATCCAGGAAGTTCTCCAGCACCGGCTCAGTCTCAAAGAGCACAGCTTGTGGCCACCGGCCAACAAAGGACATTGGCTCTTCCTCCTCATATTGGTTGAAAGAGTAATGATCTTGAAGTTGCTGATTTGCTTTGATCTGCAGTCGGAGCTCTTCTAAGCGATCTTTCATGACTGAAGCCCAGAGAGGAAAACCTTGGAGATAGTAGGTGATGTAGATGTTCTGTAATTAATAAAAGAGGAAGTCAATAAAAATATTTTCCTAGTGTCATAATTTTTAGCATTTATAAGGGGTAAGTAAGTATTGTGTGGGATTACATAAAGGCCTATGATATAAAAATAGCATTTTTATTTTCTCATTATACAATTAAAGAACGTCCTTTTACTCAAAGCTTTTGATTCTGGTGAACAGATTGTGTATGAACCATCATTACACATATGTCTAAGAATTTTAGAGCAACATAACTGAATTGTTTATATTTGGTTTTGCTGATAAAATGATACTTTATCTTGTTTAGACTTTAAATGTCTATGTCTTTACAATCATATCTAACATTTGTTTTACCTAAAGACAACCTTTACTGGATTTTTCCCCCACAGTGGCCTATGGATTTGTGGTTTAAAGAAATAAAATCTATGGCTAATAGTATTTCTCACATATACTGTAGTAAACATGTTACACAACTCTGTCTGCAAATAGAGAACTAGCAGACATTTACTTATAGAAGGATTATAAACAGCGAAGACTGCTAATACTGTTCATGTATTGTATGTGGCTCCTCTAACCGCCTAAGAAGGAAGGCTTTTAAACATAAATGTAGGCTTTGTTTTGTTCCCACTGCATCCTGTTTCTGTGTAAGATTGCCTGAGGAAATTTTACACTCAGAAAGTCTATTGACTTTTAACTTTTTCCAAAATGTTTAACATTCTATTCTAATTTGTTCTAAAATTGAATTAACTCGTGGTTATACAAAACATTATTTTATCACAGGTGGTAAACATGCTGAAATAGTTTGATTCAAGTAAATGCACTTTACTTGCTCATTTAAAATTATACTCTGTGAAATACTAAATGACTGCTTCAGATTCATCACTCAAGATAAAGATAATGTATTAAATGTATTAATACAGTGAGAGTACAAGAAAAACTCCCAGAAGAAACAGACGTCTGCTTTAAGTCAGAGCCTTAGTCTAATCAAACATTAGCTAGCGCAATAAGAACTTAGATGACACGAATGCAAATAGCTACCTGTTACAATAACAATTGCCCTAATAAAAAATATGTACTGTACGCATGATGAGACAAATTAGAAAGTTTCAATAATTTCTTGAAATATAGCAAGAAAAAGTCAAACAAGTTCAATACAGTGAATATATATTCAATAAAATTAATATTTTAATACAAAATTTGTCATATTATAAAAAAGGAAAAAAGAAAGGAAAAGAAAAACATGTATGACTATTTTAAATTGTATGTGTCATTTATACGTTCTATTATGAAAAATACATTCTATATGTTATACAGTATATTGATACATATATGATAATATTATGATAATAATATTATATTATTATTAATATTACTTTAACATAATATACATCCTTTTTTTTCCTGAAGTGTGTATGTATTTTTGGCTAACATTGTACAAATATACACCTACTATAATATATAATATAGTTTGCACCGACATGAACAGGTACAAAAAATCTATGCAGTTGGGCATGTTGGCGGCCAACAAGCCCTTGATAAAAATCTGTTTCCATAGCCTTAATCCGCATACAAACATTTTCATTCCAAATAAATGTCATATGTCACATGTCAAAAAGTCATATTTCTATGATAAAAGATAACATCGTAAATGTTTATCCATTTATGCATCTCTCTTAAAATCTACCTTCAATCAATTTGAATATATGCACTAACTGTTTAGTATTTAGTATGTAACTACTAATATTTCTTTTTCTTTCCCATCTTACCTCCTATGTTTTATTCCCAGTAGGGTTGGATGACGCTGCATCATGAGTCCATAGAGAGAATAGAATATCCTAACAATCGAGCCCTTAGAGGCATTCACCACTTCAAGCTTGCATTAAAGCAACTGCCAGGAATTAAACTCCCTCAGCTCCTGCTAGTCTCAGTTACACAGTCCGGGCTCCTGGGAATTCTGGTAGAGCTAGTTTGCAACCACACCTACTGTTAATGTTAGGACTTTGTTTGACCAATAGAGAGTGATGGTTTTAGGCCATCTGAAAAAGTAGGAGTGATTAAGCACAACACCGAAATAAGCACACAGAGTGGGCCGAGTACAATTCCTACACATAATGTCATTTAAAAGAACAAAAAGCTCATTGAGCTGATCTGATTACTTCTGACAGTGTAATCAGAATTCCTGGAGGCCACTGGAGATAGCTGTTGGAGTATTCCCTAACAACCACATAACACTAAGAGTTATACTAAGCATATGAGGTACTTTCACTGTTCTCTATATTTCTGTAAAAAAAATATATATATATATTAATCCAATCATTAACATCGGTAAGCTTTTAATACATATGTATACTTTTAATACATAATGTATACATATCTTTTTTTTTTAATCTATTTCAATATTTTGAAGAAAGAACCATCAGACTTAAATTACTTGTGTAAGAAATCTAAGTCCTGTCCTGATGTCAGGTCCTGGAAACTCATGTTTTTTTTTTTTTTTTTTTTTTTTTTAAGACAAAGCTTTCACTGTCAGAACTGATCAGGAATAAAATGTGCTTCCCAAAATATGTTGCTTTGGTTGCAGTAGGCTAAAGGGTCCAGTAAAGCTCCAGTTGTCTTCCCATTGCATTCCCAGACACACAGAAAGGCATGAGTCAGAAGTACTTTGGATTAGAAGAACGAAGTGTTTAGAACAAAGACACTCTAGTAAAAGGAAGCAAGCAGGAACAAATCACGGATAGAAATGATTCAGACCAAGGGAGATATTCAGACCAAGGGAGATATTGTGTATTGTTAGGGCAAAATTACTTATCTTGACAAAAAAAAAAAGCATGTGGAACCACAGAATGCATTTGTTTATAAAAATCTGATGTTATTGACTGAGCTAGTTGTCCTGAAGACTGTGCTGCAATGTGATCAAAGGCTGAGCCGAAAGCCGGACTGTAAAGCAGGAAGTTAAAGGTAAATAAAGGTGTAACTGAATACATACCACCCCTACAGCACCAACCACAGTGACTCAAGCAGTAATACAAAACTGGAGCGAGCCCTATTCACCTGTAACCAAGAACAGCAAACAGCAGCTTCATCAAAACATCTATATTGATTTCTTTACACTGGATGCTGTTAATGATTTCTTTTAAAATACCTTACTACTAACTTATTAATGAATTTCAAATAATTAATCTGTATATAATAAAAATTACTATAAGATATACTGTATATAATGGTATATAATTATGGTTTGATATTGTATTCATTGTTTGCTGTTGCTATGGAATAAATGAAGTCAAGACAATGAACCTTAACAGAACACAAACATAAACAGAATACAAAGAATCCATAAAATTTTTCAGACTTGAATAATTAGCTGGTTGTATGTTCCCTCTCCATAACCACTAAATGTACAGTATTATTCAATTATATTGCAGTTACTACTTGGCTGGATATACTGTTTACAAACAAACCTATTGGAGCAATGAAAAAAGTGTTCTAGTGTACACTGCCCCCTGCAGACCATATAAAATAATACACTGTGTACCTGTTTCATTTTATGTATACACTGTTTAATTATATATTCCATGCTGACTTCATTACAGTAATGAAGTCAGCATGAAATATATAATTATAAATCATATATATATATAACTAATTATGTAAAATAATATTTTTACACCCTCTCTCCCCCTCTTTCCTATCTTTCTTCTCCCATTTTAATTCTCTTCTGTTTCATTCCCCTACTACCATTTCCTCCTCTTTTCCTACTGCATGTTTTTGCGAATTAGGAGGAAACTACAGAACCAAATGAAGTCTGTTCTTGACATACAATATTTGACAATAGACACAAATAATCCTACTAACTAGTTAATGTATAGTCATTATATCACAACATGGTTGACTTCTTAAATCTAATTGGTCAGAAGATATTTAATTTACTATTTTTGTATAACAGCAGGCTCTGACAGCTGTGACATAAAAAATAGGTGCGTATTACCCTGCATATTCTTATGTTATTGTTTCTATAGTAACGCCTCACATAATTGCAGAGTGTACAATCCACTGAGTCTAAGACTAATAAGCAGTTGACGTGCTGTTTAACAAAGAAAAACATACATTCTTTTATGTGGTGAGGTTTTATTGATAGGAGACATTTATTAATAATTTATGGAAGACAGTCCTTTGTAACAGTCATGGTGTTATGCTTTGCATACTGGTTATGAAGGAACTGTTTAGTATTTTTTAACATAAGTGCTAACTGGAACTTACTAACTCCAGGATGTTCCACAGCATTAAACCTAAATTTAAACTGTTAAATGTGTCATTTGTTAATAAAATAAGTGCTGTGTTATATACAGAAATATATACACATTCCAGACTGTGGTTATACAAAACGGTCCACTATTATTGTAATGGCAACTCATTTTCAAGAATTATTTCCATATTTAAAAGAAAAAAAAGAAGCCGGTCAGTCCTGACAGGTTAATATTAATAATTTATTGAAATTCTTTATCATTATATAAACATAATTTCTTAAACTTCTATATGTTAAGTGTGCCTTGAACTTTACTTTTAAAATTTGTGTTAATACACAGGTGTTTTACAGTTTTTCTGCCCAGCTCCATTCATGGTTTTGATGGATGTTTGATATTAAACCTCTTAACGTCTGCGATTACGTTGTACCTTCAGTCATGATGATAGAATGTGTCCTGAAATCAGGGAAGCAGTGCTGCTTGTTCCATGCTATGAGCTGCCTTAATCATGTTCTGTGCCTTGGTATGAGATGTCTTCTCAGTGAAACCTTGTACCCAGCTTCATGCTTGTGCCCAATTCATGCTCCGTGCTCATGTCCAGTTCTAGCCTCATACCCAGCTTTTATGCCCCCACCCCCCGATGCCCAGTCATGAAGCCTAAGAATAGGAGCCAGTAGGGATTTTCAGAGGAGATGTTTAATATGAAATGTCTGAATTTCTGAAATCACAGAGTAATCGCAGTCCATAGCATGACATAACGGCAAAGTCTTTCATGTTTTATTTCTTACATATATTCCAGTCACTCGGTCACATTTGCCTTAATGATTAACTGGTTTCTGGTGCTGGGCTCTGTGTCTCTTCCTGAAGCATCTTAGCCTTTTCCTTTTGGGTTACTACAAGACAAAGAAGAAGCCTAGAGTTAAACTATCTGAGCAAAAATATAGAGGTATTGTCCTCATAACCTAATAATATGGTCTTAAGAGTTTTAATAATATATATAGGATGAATGCAAACAAAAACTATTTGTATTGATTACACTAAAATACTGCTAGGAAATACTGTATGCTGGTCCATTAAGTAAATGTAATTGAACATGTGGTATATGCGTACATGAAGAGGAATTATTCTTTAGAGATGATGGATTGGTTGATAAGCAGGCCAAAGATTTGGGTTTCCATTTCAAAGCAGTGGTAATGACAAGTTCCTCCTCTTCTGCATCTTCTTTATCCTGAAGGCAAAGATTGAGTGATGAAAAGTTGCACTGATGCAAACCGACACTATTTACTTTTCATAATCTCACATCTTGATCTTTCTGGGAAATGCACTTATGCTAATGCTTTGACATTATACATATACATGTGCATAATGTTAAAACATATGAAACTCCGGCGCACGACTGCAGTTATTCAGGTTTTCTCAAAAGAGAGGGTATTTTACTTTCATAAGCCCTTGTCAGCATGCACAAGGACAACAGCGCAACTATATACTAAAAGAATTTCAGTAAACAACTGCCATAGAATTTCTTCTCCAAAGACTGCAATAACACAATTCATTTGTCTGGCTTACGCTTAATTCAGACATAAAGTTTGGCGCACCAAACCTTATGTCTGAACTAAATATATGCTTTATATGTTCATTTTATAGTTCATACACTATGTCGTAGGTTTGTTCACTGTAACACACCAGAAACAGAGTCTTTACCTGATCTACCCGCTGATACTCCCCATGCTGTTCACATCCAATGTCAAACACATGCTTTCCTGGACCTGAGGGCTGCAAAAAAAATGCCTTAATAAGTAAGAGGAAACAAACGTTTTAAGAAAATAATTTGTTGAGGAGGACAAGAACTTACATTATTGTTGTGAAAGTTGCCTTGGTATTTGTAGTTCAAATGGATTAACTCTCCCGCTGACTCCATCTTACCCAAAACCCATGTGCCAGCATACTTACACCCTTTCTCAGTGTATGTGTAAACACCTTGGCCATGTCTGTGAGAAGAAAATGTAATAAAGATAGAAGATACTGTGTTTACTATGTATAAGTATTATACATAGACCTACATTGCTTATGCAACTTAAAAGAAAAGAAAAGAAAAATGTTACAGGAAAATATCTGTAGGCCAGAAAAGAAAGCAGCATATTAAAGGAAAAACATTTCCAGGCAAATGAAAGTTAAAAATGTCCTAATTTTGTAAAGTACAGAACTGTGCAACAGTCTTAAAATAACTGCTGTAGAGCACGAATCTATTCCAAATGTTTTTATATTCCAACAAAAACTATAATAATAGTAATTAATTAAACAAAGTCAATGATTGGTCTGTCAACCATTTGCTTCAAATATAGTCTCAGGTACAATTTTTGCAGTTTTATAAGGAAATTAGCTGCATAGCCACAGTCCTTCTGCTTCTTTTTTCATGCATGCAAAACCCAGTGTTTTGTCTGGGTTTCTTTTTTTTTTTTTTTTTTTTACATAATTTGCTACTTTCTTTTCTGTCCCACAGATATTTTCCTGTGAGATTTTTTTTGTTGTTGCTACAGTACAAAAGTTTGAAAACAAAAATGCTTTTGTACTGACTTAATGAAGTCATTAAATGAGCATGTATAACAAAAAAATAAATAAAAGGCTGCCTCTGATTTTTGAAAATTGCTGTATATGTTTGAAATCAAATGTTAATGTTAGACCTTTGATGCTGCAGCCACTCCCCATCATAGATATCTCCATTCGGATATGTGTAAATCCCATGACCCTGACGCTGGTCTTCCACCCATGAGCCTTAACCAAAACAAGACACACATACATTTAGTGTGATCACTATTTTGAACCTTTAATCTTCTCACATTCTTAAAAATAGTAAACTCTCACCATCATATTTGGAGCCATCAGGGTAATAGAAAACACCTTGTCCATGTTTCAGGTTCATGCGATATTCTCCTATGTATCGAGCCCCATTCTTAAATCTGTAAGTCCCCTGATAAACAAAAACAAGTGACTATGACATGAGAGTGTGCCACTGGCAGTAAATATAACAAGTCACAACAGATCATCCTCAACTTCTGAGCCAGTAATATCATGTGACATATTGTACACCAAAACACTGTCCTTTATTTTTAATGCAGCAAAAATGCAGTGTGTCCCAAAAGTAATGGAGATAAACACTTTTTTACTAAAATTACACTAATTATTTACAATTCATCCTATACATGCCATTTCTTTGCAAATCACAAAGAGTTGTTTCTCTCATTCATGATGAACACACGATAACACATAACCCAGGTGATGTGCATTTACTTGCACTCTGTGTTCTCAGTGTGACAGCTTCCCAATCCAGCATGAGGATGATGTCAATGGCATTGCTAAAAATGTTCATTTCCTCTGTGTATGGATACTTTTGGGACAATATATATACCAACAGAATATGTTACAGAACCTGACCTTTAAACATAGACTGATTTAAGAAGACTAAATATTTACTAACTACATTTTTGGACATTTTACAGATGGAAATATAAAGCAATCTAATCTTTCTATATATATATATATATCTACTGTATATATCTGTTATTCTATCTATCTATCTATCTATCTATCTATCTATCTATCTATCTATCTATACTGTATACATACATATTTTGTAAATAAACAAAATGAAATATAAACTAACATATATGTATATTGTAAATAAACAATTTACAATATTCTAAATCAAAGTTTCCAAACCTTGGGCTGGTGAACCCGTCTGGGTCTGTGGTGGTATAAAAATGTCTCTTAGAAAGAAATTGTAAAACTTTGTCTGTAAATGTTTACAAGTTAAATTTGTAATACCAACAAATGCAGATAAACAAATTAATTAATTAATTAATTAATAGTAAAACATTTTATATATTTAAGAAATTAGTGTCAGGCAATATGTAACGTAATTAATTACAAGGTTTTACTTATTTTTAATACCATAAATTTAAGTTTGGGAACCCCTGTGCTAAGACACTGTAACTGATTCAGTTAATAAACACAGTACATGCGACCTACTTAGTGTTTAT